>VZTF01004666.1:1489495-1686801 GCA_013397755.1 Cnemophilus loriae
CCCGGCTCGGGCACCGACTGCCGGTAACCGGGGGGGAGCGGGACGGACAGACGGACTCCGGGAGACGGTGGATAAATACCTCAGAGGGCCGTGCCGAGCCTTGCCGGGCCGTGCCGCGGCGCCCCGGGCCGGGCCGGGCGCGGCAGGAGGCGCGGAGCCGCGGCGGGACCTGCCGGCCCCGCGGCCGCGCTCGGAATGTGGCAGCGACGTGGAGCGATGCCTGGGTCTTTCACCACGAAACTTGCGAAAAAGGGAAAAAAAGCTAAATATATTATTTTTTTTTTCTTCTCTCCCCTTAAATTATTTTTGTAATGGTAGTTTTCGTCTTTTCTACATTTTACTCATACCGATGCAGCTATGGTACATCTGTTAAAATGATTCAAAATCCCATGTATTTTAGACAGTAGGATGGAAAAAAAAAAAAAGACTGAGCATGCTCAACCTTTTATATCAATTTTTACAGCATTTCTAAGAATAAAGAAAAGCATTTTAAATCAACCCTGCTCTCGTTTGCTCTGTGTCGTGACAGCAACTGGCTGGCGGCGGGGAAAGCTGCGCAGCCCGGGAGGGGGCTGAACACGGGCGGGGGACACGGCGAGGGGGTCCCAGGGGCCGAGAGGGGGGGAGGTGACGGCAAGCGCGGGGCGAGGGGCTCTGCGTTACTTCCCAAAGCATCCAGAGAGCGATGCAGGGGTGGGAACAACCGTGAGACCCCTCGGCCGCGGGGGTTGCGAAGTCTGCTCCCCCCGGAGCCGCATCGCTGAGTCGGAGTGCTGAGTCAGGGGTTGCCGTGGCGCTGGTGGGACCGAGCAGCTGCACAGCAAGAGAGATCGCTCTGTGACCACGACTCTTGCCAGAAACACCGTATTCTATATCTAAAAAAAAAAAAAAAAAAGGTACGTAGGACTACAAGAACACCATTAAAAGAACACCATTGTTTAAAATTCTTGTTAAAAAACTTCCAAAGGGTTTCCGTTCCAGATAATGCAAAGCTGCACCTACATGTAACATGTTCCAGAGCTGGGACCAGCTGTAGTGAGTCCCAGAGGTGCTGCTGCACCCTCGGGCTTCAGCCCACTGTAGGCTGGAACTGCAGGAGCTGGGCACTTTCACTGATCCTGGCTAGTGAAAGTGAGATTGGGTAACCACTGCTCATCAGAGTGAGTGGTCACAAAGACTTTCACTGATCCCTGCTAGTGACAGTGAGAGCGGCAACGCTGCTGCTCATCGCTGAGTGAGTGAACAGATCACAGAAGATCGGGCAACTCGTCTAAATTTCGGTAGTGCAGTGTCAGAGCACCTGCAGCATCTGTAGGCACTGGCAGAAAAACGGCCTGACACAACAAGCACCTCCAGCTTTCTCAGAGACTCAAGTCTTGAATGGTTTTCAAGGGGCAACCCCAGTCTCACCTACAGCCCAGTATCCTCTACACAGGAATGGGCTGTCATCTCCTTTTTCCTTACAGGGAGGCAGGTAAGAGACTGAAATGCTTGGAGGAGAGGAGGAAAATAGGGGAATTCAAAAGCTGGGTAATTCCTTTAGTAATTGTGACATCCATAAGACTTTTCACTATTGGCCTGAGTGGCAGAAATGACCAGTGTGGCAAGTTTGCTGTTCCTTGCCTGCTGGTTAATCACATTCGGGACCTGCACAAAACCACTCGTTCCTCCTCCTGTGACCTGTAAGCGGCTTTTAAAGACTGTGAAAGAGTAAGGGGGGGAAAAAACATCCAGTCTCTAATTACATTAATTCTCGCAATGCACGCAGAGGAAGATTTTGGCATTTATCTGATCTGCAGACTCCACGGTCTGGGTGAGGATAGTTGCATGGCCTACAATGCAGTTTGCTCCTTACTTGTAAAAGAAACTGTCATGAAACACTCGCTTTGTGGGAAGCTACAGATAACACACTACTTCTATGCTGAGAGACCAATTAACTGTAAAACATTAACTTCATATGCGCTTGACACTTCAAAATATAAGCTTTGTTCAAATCTCTGTCTGTAACAACTATTGCAAGGTGATAACAACTCAGAATTCACACACCATGCAGCATTTTGCAGCAGGTCTGGAATCCACTGATAAAACTCAGCTTAAAGCAACATTCACTGCCCATAGCAAGGTATTTATTTCAAAAATATCAGTAAAATATTTTCCATTGACACATAATAAATACAGCATTAAAAAAAAATCACAACCATTCAAAACTTCCAGAACAAGATGTTTTACATTACATAACAGCAAACATGACAAAGAACTGTATTCTTAGGTTCTGCACTGATCAGAAAAAGAAGAGTTCAGAAAGTTGAACAATATATAGATATTTTTTCAACGTTAGCACAATGTGCTTTATAAATCACAGTTTTAATAAACTATCTTAATGTGATAATGCTTATCACACTTGCATTATACATTATCTGTGGCACTAGTTAACAGATAATCACATTACAAAGTCCACAGATACTATAATAGCTGACTAGAGTTCAACTCAGTCTTGCTGCAGCTTCCAGAAGAGCAATTTCCTCCAGCGCAACACAGTTGGGGTGACTGGTTACAGAGTGGACGTAGCAGTTCAATAACCCCACCTCCTTTCCCAGCACGCTCTGCACCTCGTAGGTCTGCAGGAATAAAAGCATGGTGAGTAAAACAAACAGTGCTGGACGTTCTGTTCTAGGCAGCATTCAGCTGGGAAGATGCAGCATGCAAGATCCTCTTCCAGCAGACAATTTTTTTAAAGGACTAGAAAAGTGCATTAGAACTAATGGAAAGAATGAATACATCAGATTTTCAATAATTAGATCACACTCCTGCCTCAGTTGCTGCTTCCCTACCAGGCTTTAAAAATGAGCTGTTTAAAAAAGTTACT
The DNA here is from genome assembly GCA_013397755.1 of Cnemophilus loriae. Taxonomy (NCBI): domain Eukaryota; kingdom Metazoa; phylum Chordata; class Aves; order Passeriformes; family Corvidae; genus Cnemophilus; species Cnemophilus loriae. The sequence goes on from VZTF01004666.1 coordinate 1,492,362, forward strand.
GTGACTTTGAATTCAGTTTTGCTGAAGCATAACCTACACATGCTCCCTTTATTGACCTTTCTGACACTTGCAGGACTTCACACATGCTGGCAATGGGTATATACATACTATACATTGATTACCTGTGCCAACTGATCCACTAAAGGAAAAAACATTTTGTAACCCTTCTCACTCTCCTCCCTCTCCCCCCTTTTAATTTTTGTTGTTCATGCATCACCATCACCAGCACCAACACAGTCCCTCCTGTTCAGTGATCCGGCATTTCACCCACGAGTTGTGCTTGAGTGAGTTTGCAGAGGCTGTATTCTGCATGGAGGAGAGGGATGCAAGGCTGGCATGGCTTCACTATGAGGAGACAGCACATTAACACAAGAGCTGGTAACACTCGTAGTTGATACTTCACTTGAGAGGGTATCTCAGGTGGCAGGCTCACATCCATTTCCTTCCTTAATGGGCCTTGCCTACGACCAGCCTCTGACTGTGCCCCTGCCTTCATCTGTGCTGTGCTTCTGTACAGGTATGTGATACCCACGGCGTTGTTCAAGGTATAAACAATCTTTTTCCTTTTTTTCCCCCAGATTATTTTTACCCCAGACCGGTTCTGCAGTCCAGTTCACCGTGCAGCTGCACAAACAGCTCTACTTGGTGTAACAGTAGGGCTGCCACAAGGTGAGGAACAAGTGCCCAGGGCCAGTGACAGCTAAAACCAACCTGCTTGCCGAAAGAATTGATTACAAAGCTACACCCTTAGAAACTCTAGCAGCACTGGCAAAAAAATGCCACCTCAAGTGGTATTTCATGTGACTAATCTTTATCCCTGTGTTTCAGCCAGGGAACAAAAAAAAATTGAGTTGCCAGACTTCTAAATACTGGCATTATACACACTGAAACATGAAAAAGAGGTTGTTTGAATTCTAATAACTTGAAAAAGAACTATGTTTTGCCAGTCTGTAACCAAACCAGACACATCCTGTAAATCTCAGCAAGACTTTACTGCTATTAAAGGAGCAAATACATTTTGGAAATTTCTTGTATCTCTTTGCTTAAATGAAATATACACCCTCCTCCAGCATAAGAAAAATAATTTAGTATTTCAGAGTGACGTTCCACTTTAAATATTATCCAAAATCCCACTAAAACCATGGAGCATGTAATAGGAAAATGCTGGAAAACTTGTAAGACAGGGAAAGCAAACTGACCGCAGTACACACCACCTAACTGAAGATATTTAACTAGGATGATTAAACAAGACAACAAACCGACCTTTGCTCCCTTCCATGTGCAAGGGAGAGGGAAGATCTTGGAATCCTAATTGGATTTAATGACTCTCTGAAGGTGCCGCTCCTTCGCTGCCGACCATCCAGCAGCCAATGCCAGCCAGGCACCTACCCGGGTGCCTCCCTCACCCACGATAAATCTGGGTCACTGTGCCAAGTGTCAGGGTTCTTCTGATATCTCAGATTAAAGGAATAACTACTTCACGATTACATAAACTGTACTTTAGCCCGTGGATCTCCACGGCTCATGTGTGTTTCATTCATACAATTACAAAGTAACACCTTGCACGCATTTTGCAAATTCTTCTACTATTTCCACCTGCCAGTACTTTCAGCGTTGGGGTGTTACAAAGTGGCTGTGGTTTATAGGATTTAGAAGACCAGACCCAAAAGGTGGGATGCTTGGAGGATATCTTTGCTGTCTTTGGATCCTAAGCCAGAGAACAGAGTAAAGTCCAGCACTGCCCATGGCAGCTCTGAGTGCTGTCTGCAGGTAGCTCTGCAGATCCACAGCTGAGCTGAAGCTACACAGCCCATCTGCAGCACCCCCCTTCTGAAAAGGAGAGTGTGAGTCGGATGAGATGGCAGGGCATCAGCAGCTGGAAGGTGCCAAAGGGCACAGCCCACTCTAATCACAGCCTGGACATGGGGAAAAAAATCATTTCACTTGTAGTGACATCTCCTACCACTCCTAGTGCAGTTCTGAAGTGAACCGCCTGGAAAGTCAGAATCTCCATCACTGGAGATTTTCATGACCCTGCCACCAAAAGTCGTGGCTGACCTGCCAACACGTTGGTACTCTGCCTTTACATGAAGTTCTGTAGTTTAACTTTCTTTGGTCAGCATTCATTATACCTACCCCATCCTCACTGGCGGAGGACATCAGGAGAGAAGAGATTGTCCTTTGCAACAGCTGGAATGAGAAAAATCACAGGTTTTGTTCATGACAAAAACCTTGAGTGTGCAAAGATGTTCTGTTTGCAGTCACATGGAACAAAGATTTATCATTTTAATACCAAACAGTTTTGTTTCTCTGGCCAAGAAAGCAGAGGAGAGGTGACACAAAAGATGTTCAGAATGGAAGTCTAAAAATACACATTCCTTTTAGACTGTGTAGACTGAGGTTTCCAAAGGCCCAACCTAACAAATCCCTTCATCTGGGCCATGGAACAGTTTGCAAACCTCAGGGTGAACTCAATGACTGCATTATTTGAACAAGATCTGGGAACTGGGTTCGTAGCCCAGCAAAGCACAAGTTTAGTATTAGATTAAATTATGGGATAGTCGTACATATTTTAATTTGTCTTCTGACAGAACTGTTCATAAAAGTGTGGCTTAGAATACCTATGTGTCTACACATCAAGCCTCACAGCACCCAGTACACCAATGCTTATTTCATGCCATACCTTTACTTTTACTGTACTTTGAGATCGGGATGGACAACTCAAGAAGACTTCCAGCTGCATTTTCAAAACTGGTGTTGTGACAACTTCAGAGCACTGGTTGCAATACAGCAATTCTCTGAAACACACAAAATAATGATGGAAAAACATAGAGAAATGAACAAGCTATCGGTCATAAATCAAAAGAAATAAAACCCCAATTAGTTTATTCTCTAAAATACTTTGCTGATAGACTTTTAGTAGTAAAGCCCTGGTAGAGATTCAGTTGATAAAAGCAAATAGAGCTCTTCTGTTGGCAGTAACTCTCTTGGAGGACCTAAACTCTTCTGGCAAAAGGATCTTCCTTTTATAATTTCTGGCAGTATGGAGAGAGGTTACTATTTATAGTCACCCCACTTCAGCAAATATTAATCTTATAACCTCCTAAAAGTTATGGCAAAAGAAAATTTGTAGGATAGATTTGGCCAAAGTGACTTATTGACTTAGGCCCTCATTCAGCAAACGTTCAATGTTTTCAGTGCACACTTAAGTCATGCACAAAATTAAGCTCAGCTATAAGTCCTTGTTGGAAGCACATCTTACACAAATATCGATACTTTGTTTGTTCTCCAAATGAAGAAATAGTATCCTCCACAGGTGAGCTACTTTTTAAATTGGACTACACTACTATGTGAACATAAACACATCCTTATTTTTTGCACGACAGCATAATACAGGACACCTGGTTTTGATTTTCAGCCTTTTTCCTCCCCAAGGACTATACATAACAAAGCATAAAGGGTGAATCCCCTCATATTTAGGAAACTATAATCTATTTCAATAAGATCAACCCAACTTCTCCTTATGCTTTTTGTAAGCTTTTTCAGTAGAAAGAACCCCTTCCTTCCTTCCTTCCTGCCTGCCTGCCTGCCTGCCTTCCTTCCACACTCTGACTACTCTTATCCCCTGGGCTTTTATTCCACCAGGTATCTCACACTCTGCAAGCACAAGCTGGCTAGGCAGCTGCACGGGAGGCTTTCCAAAATTATGTCAGTGTGACACAGGTTCAGCATTTCAGGTGGCAACAGGTCCTGTAGGATCAGTCTTCACATTCAGGACAGACATACTGCCAGAATTATTCAACATCCTTTTGACTGAAAAGCTGACTAATTTAATAGGTCTGAAATGCAACTCTTTCATACTGAGATAAACTGTAGCAGAGATCAGAGTCCAGTATAAAAATGAGGTGAACTGGGGGTACACAGATTAACAAGGCAAGACACACAAACACACCGACCTTCTTTTAAAGGAACTTAAAATTAGACCTGTGGTTTATTAAAATACACCTGTGGTGTATATTTATTGAAAGTAATATCATAATGCAGTGGGCTATGAAACCTTTATAAGCAAGATTGGTTTAAAAAAAAGTAATAACTGCAAAATCAAACCATTTCATATCTACTTGTATCTTTTTTCATAAATTAATGTAACCTTGCAGGTTTTATCAGTTCATCAGCAATAAAAATACTACGTCTTAGCTCTAGGAAGGAGCAAAGTGCAGCCTGTGCCTGCAGGAATCATTGCATCACCTACTGCTGTTATGGCTACATCTACAAAACACCTGGAGTGCTCTGGAGCATGCTGACTCTCACCTGTCCTGGGGACACAGTTCCAACTTTCCATTGCCACATCTGTTGCATGTAGGCCAGGAGAAAGCAGTGCTCTCATTAACTCCAACAACAGTACCTGCAGAACATGGAATTCTTACAAAATGCTAACGTTAAGCCAGGAAACACAGTCACTCTTGGCTTCACAGCAGCTTTGAGCCTTTCTGACCCACAGCTTAAGACCTGTCAGAGCAAGAATCAGCTCTTCCAACAATCTCACTCCCTTTCTCCTTTGTCCCTCCAACAAGGGATGAAAGTACAGGAGAGTGTTGCATTCTGAAAATACCAGAAAGTAGATAATTGACAATTAACTTTCCAAACAGGCTTGGTTCGTTTGGTTTGGATTTTATTGCTTTTCTGATTTGTATTTTCTTGTTTGCTTTCTTTCTGGTCCTCTGATGTTTTCTTGGCAATAAAGAGCTATAACAATCATCAGATCGAATAGCTTGATATTGATATTTGGAAAATACAAACCAATAAGAAGTCCCAATCCCTTCTGAAAACAACAATGCAGATTAAATTCCACTAACAATGGAGTTATTCTTCATTTATACTGATTTAACAGAGATTAGATCTGGCTCACAGTCTTAAGTGTGTGCGTAAGAAAGGAATGCCAAAGATACTTTGGACTAATAAAAAGGGCCTCGCTAGTTTTGGCAAGAAAAAATATATTCAGAATTTTATGAGAAGCCAATAAAGACTGTATTATATTTTATGGTAACAATATGCTGAAATTATGAGCATTATTTACAGAGAAAAATATTCACCTGTAAGAATGAAATTACACTAAAATAAAACCTCACTAGTACAACAGAACTACAGACCTAAAAATGCAGCCTCTGTTGAGCAAGAATATCACAGTTCTATACCACGTTCAATAGAAGAAAGCCTTGGAGACTATGGAGCATTTACAGTGTCTGGACTGTAAGACAGGGTGTTAATCCCTTGCTTTTCTGGTTCTCCTGGGGCAAGGAGGCAGCTACACCTCAACAACAAAACTGTAATTTTCTTTGGGAATTCAAAGGACAGCGAGTCTGAAGATCTGGAAAGTTGCTTCTCAAATACAACATTTATGACCCAATTTATATGTATAACAAAACATCAAGCATTTCACTGAAAGAATAAACAATTCTATTTAACCACTTGAACTCTTAGAGGAATAATTTTGATTCTTCAGTGTTTGTGATAAACTGGGAGTTTCCATGGGTATGTTTCTCTTTGAATGATGTGAATGCTGAATGGAGTTAAATCCAGTCGGTGGCTGGTCACCAGTGGTGTTCCCTAATGCTCAGTATTGGGGCTAGTCCTGTTTAATATCTTTTTCAATAATCTGGATAGAGTCCACCTTCAGTCTGCAGATGACACCAAGTTGGGTGGGAGTGTTGATCTGCTGGAGGGCAGGAGGGCTCTGCAGAGGGATCTGGACAGGCTGGATCAGTGGGCTGAGGCCAGTGGTGTGAGGTTCAGCAAGGCCAATGCCAGGTCCTGCACCTGAGTCACAACAACCCCAGGCAGAGCCACAGGAGAGGGGAAGAGTGGCTGGAAAGTGGCTCAGCGGAAAAGGACCTGGGGGTGTTTGTCAACAGCCAAGTGGACTTGAGCTGGCATGTGCCCAGGTGGCCAAGAAGGCCAGTGGCATCCTGGCCTGCATCAGCAATAGTGTGGCCAGCAGGACAAAGGAAGGGATCATCACTCTGCACTCAGCACTGGTGAGGCTGCACCTCGAGTCCAGTTCTGGGCCTCTCACTCCAAGAAAGACATTGAGGTGCTGGAGCGAGTCCAGAGAAGGGCAACGGTGCTGATGTAGGGGAGCTGGGGTTCTTTAGCCTGAGAAAAGAAAGCTCAGGAGTGACTTTATTGCTCTCTACAGCTACCTGAAAGGAGGTCGAAGCCAGATAGGAGGTTGACCACTTCTCCCAGGTAACAAGTGACAGGATGAGAGAAATGGCCTCAAGTCGTGCCAAGGGAGGTTTAGATTGGACATTAGGAAGAATTTCCTCACTGAAAGGTGGTCAAGCATTGGAACAGCTGCCCAGGAAAGTGGTGGAGTCCCCAGCCCTGGAGGTATTTAAAAGACATGCAGATGTGGCACTTGGGGACATGGTTTAGTGGTGGACTTGGCAGTTCTGGGTTAACAGTTGGACTAGATGATCTTAAAGACCCTTTCCAACCTGAATGATTCTATGATTCTTGTTTATTGCAAAGCTACCAGTTAGTTTGCTGAGTATGTTTCCTTCTTCATTAAAAGATTATTTTAAAACCAAAACAAATCCCCTTTCTCTCTAAGACTTTTCACTTTCTCCCAGTTGTGTGCCATATTCCAATTGCAAGATGCCAGTGCACAAGTAATGAAAGTACATTTGAAGAAAATCAATCAGGATCATACTGATGAGATTATGTCTGGTGGAGAGGATTATTTTGATGACAATGTAGAGTTCCCTTGAGAAAACCACCAGATATCACTGAATTCAGAACAACTCAAAGCAGCAACAGCTGTAATAATCTAATGACAGTCTTGTGCATCCTATATGCAAAGTGATTTCTCAAGTCTAAGCTGCTGAACTGCTGCACATCTTTTTCAAGACTCTAGATTTTTCTTGACATACACAAACCTGTTGGATATTTTCCCAAGATCCTTCTTTTAAATGGAAATGCACATAGCCCATATTCAATTTTTACCTCTAGTCTATTTTTAAGGGTTGTGGCTGGCACTATTGAGAAGAGATTGACAATAGGACAAGACCTGGAAAACAGGTCTCCCATGCAGAATGCAAAGGAACACTCTGGTCGAAACATTAAAAAATGGAGGTGTTGTTTTGGTTTTTCTTTTCCCCAATCAGTTACCCTGATTAATAGGACAGGAAAGGCAAAAAATCAATCAAAAAAGGAAACCTAGGTAAACTGACTGACTCCATTTTAGTCACACTATTAACCGGAAAACTGAAAAAACCCCACACCCCTAAGTAAAGGCTTAAATATGAAAATATCCAACGTCAAAATTCAATCACTGTTGGTGAGTCATATACTAGGCAAATAGCATTAATCAAGTAATATTCCCACATATCATATGTGGTATAGACTAAGTAGAATTTGCTCAAAGCATGATTAAGAAGAAAAACAGTTCTGTGCCGTATGAACTGCCAACATTTAAGTCATCCTGACTGCTACTATACAGCAAAAAGAGGTTAGAAATTACCTTGCAATGCATAGTGATAAGAAAATAAATCTATTAACCCTTGGATCACAGGTGAAAACCACAGATTCATCTTGCAATGAAGAATGAACTTTTCAACTTTTCATTAGAAAGCAACCACAGGTTTTCACTCATCTGTTGAAGGGCAACACACTCCATTATGCCAGTACAACAGGACCTCCCAGAAACAAGGATTTCTGACAAACTCATTGCATCTGCTTGGACTGGAACATCTTCTATTTTGATGGGGAAGGAACCTCTGAAGAACATCCAGTCCAGAGCTGGACCAAGTTGCTCAGGGCCCAGCTTTAAGCAGGAGCTTGGACTGGCAGAACTTCAGAGGTTCCTTCCAAAGGAGCAGGAAGGCACACTCCTTCAAGAAGGGGTAGAGAAAGCCTTCGCAGCCTCTTTGCTAGCTGGGAGGATGCCAATGTGCAACACACATAGGTGACCAAAAGTACAGGAAGTGAGAGGATGCACAAAGAAAAAGAATGAATGAGGTAATACTGCTTCTCATTGAAAGCCAGCCTAACAACTCTCTGACTTAGGAGATAAAAGACAGGGACTGAATTTTAGAGATGATACATCTCCCTCCATGAGTTACTCCACCAAAAGTATATTCTCCCATGAACAAAGTAGGGTCAATTCTATTAGTTTCGTTAGTTCAGCAGAAAGATGTAGGCACTAACTAATCGAAACCCAAAACAGTGAATTTATCTCTCGAATGCTATTAAATTATTTTAGTACACACAAAAGTGAGAGTTGTCATCTATATATTGCAGCAGCATAGGTATAAAGAAGATATTTTATATTCAATTATTTTCAATGTTAGTATTCAGGTGTGGGAACATACTGATAACAGCTACCCTGCACAAATTCCAGATTAAACAAGACAAGGTTGTAGGATTAATTTCTCCTTTTGTCATTCTTCTATCTGTAATACAGGGCAGGCAAAGCATGACATCTCCCATGTGCGCACAGTAAGTACTTGTTTACACAACAGATCACAAAGGTGTACTTTCTTTGCTCTGCTGGAAAAAGAAAGGACTGAGAAATGTTCCCTTTATCCTATGAACACTGTCAACAAGAAAAAAGAAGACAGGAACTTCTCATACTTATAAAATTAACAGCAGAGAAGTGACAATTCTTAACATAACTACTGGAGAGGTTAAAAAAAAAAGTAAAAAAGCATTCCACACCCAGTGACAGAAATATCTTTCCAGTAGCTGTATCAATGCAAGATGTACATAACAACCAAGGCTTTGAGTGAAGTGCCTCTAGTTGTGCTTGGTTTTCATTATGCACTGTTCAACATTTGTCACTGCAAGGTGCTCAGTAATTAATCACAGAAGCATTGCTAAGTTGTGGCTCTACCATAGCAGCAGGTATGTTTAGTAAAGGCCTTGCTTGGTTTCAAACTGTCTTCTCAGTCCATCATATTATAGCTGAAGAATTAATTTGAAAACCATTATTTGTTGTAATTTTAAAGTTAATTTCAAATTCTCCAGTGAATACTTTAAGGTGTAAATGCAAAACTGTATCAAGAATTTTCTAGAAGCGCTACTGGAATAATAGGAGTTAATTAAGGAAGGAAATAGCCTTGAAGAGTTGTCAGGCTTTTAAGGACTTTTTCCTATAGGTACTGTACAACTGGGAGGTCTAAGAAGCTGTCTGGACAAAGTATTAGAAAATACACAGGAAAGAATGTTTCTGCATGATTTGGAAACACTAGAAAATATGTAGTAAGAAATGTTTCTGCATGGTTAGTGGTAAGACCAAGATATTAGACAAAGCTATGATCCAAAGTGGTTGGTGAGCAAATACTGGCCACATTATGCTAAATTACTATGGTAAAATAATAAATTGTCCTACTGCAGCAAAGCTCCAGGGAAATCAGTCACTAACCCCTACCACTTGAGATCTGGGTAACATATCTCATCCATCTGCCTAAAAAATATTGGTGTAACTCACTGCTGCCAACATCAACAAGGCTGGTGTGAACAGAAGGCTCCTGAAAGAAGACAGTGAAGGAAGGAATAGAATGAAGCAGATTGTGCATTAAACATTTATTCTGGGGTATGAGTGAGTGGGAGCAGAGCTTGGCCAGCAAAAGGCAAACAGAGCCCACAAAGAAGCATAAAATCTTAAATATCCTAATGACCCACAGCAATGCCATGCTTTTTTTATCCCTCCACGCTGTTTGTGCAAGAAATCAATATAAAGACACAAAAGATTAAAGTGAACACAAATAATTAACCGCATTCATTTCAGGCAAGGCCATACAAACCTCTCAGAGCACAAACGGAGCTGGCCTGTGTTGTAGAATCCAGCTCATCGAGTCTGACAGGGCCAGTCAGCTCACTGAGGTCAGCACCGGCAGCCGAGCACAAAAGAGGCTTTTGTAATAAGAGAACAGTACGTTCAACACAAATAATCCTACCTGCCAAAAAAGACATTTCAACTCAGTACAGTAACAAGGAAAAAGGTGACCATGTTAATTGTCAAAGCCAATAAAGACAACAATCTCTGCCAGCTACCAAACAGATGAATAGACTCCATCAGGTTTTCTCAATGACAAAATATTTTACTTTCAGTGATACATGCACCACGCTCTTGTAACACTTTGCAGCTCCTGGAGATAAAAAAAAAAAATCTGAATTTGAAGAAAAAGAAATTTAAAAATTTGAACATAGCAGAAGGGTGGTCTGATGCCACCCAGTCTGTGTCGCATCTCGCTCCCTGCAAACAGGTTACAGTCTTTTCTTTGGTAATAAGCTTGCGCACCCCTTCAGGTGGTCCTACTTTGCTTCAAAGATTACAAAGAGTAGGTGCATGCAGTCCTTTATCCTCCAAAGCAGAGATTTTTGCTTCAGGACACACAGCCTTTTGCACAGCTTTGTACTTCCAGTTCACTTACATTCTGGAAGTGACCGAAGATGTGAGATGTGACCTACCCCTGCAGTCACCACACAGAACAAGCTTCAACCTCAAAAAAGAGTGACTAAGAATGAAAGTAAAGTGAACAACCATAATTTCATGATCTGTATGGGAGCGAAGGCTCGCAGCTAAGATGCTTTAGGAGACCTTGTAAAATTTCTGTATCTCAGGATATGCAAGTTTCTTAATATTTTTGAGACTTCTGTCAGCTCAGAAATTTGACTGACACTGGTCATCAGATTCAACAGTCATCAGAGAAGACTGACAGTAATACTGGTGGACGTACAACAACATCACTGAATTCCTCATTCAGTTTGGAGATCAAGCCAAAAATACAAAAAAAGAAACCTTACAAGAAAGCTCTACTTACAACCCCTTTCAAATTTCTCATCCCAAACTTGCAAAGTCTCATCTTCACCTGATAATGAAAGTGACCTCTCTGGAGGTCACGTATCATGGTGTCAGAGATAAGGGTGCTGTTTCTGTGGGACTCCAACTGCTTCAGAACCACGTGCAAAGCTTACCATTTCCCCACAGAGCATCCTTGAAGAAGACAAGTCGTGAGCCAGCACTCAGGGCTTCCATGATTTCCACACTGAGAACACATGATGCAGTGACTGACACAGCAACAACTTTTGGAATCCCATGAACCACATTTTGCAGTGTGGAGTCAGTCACAAACAACAAAATTTCTCTTTGATCTATAGGAACATTGTGTTTTGTCTGTGATTAGGAAAAAAAGAAGATATAAATTTGGAATGCAATCGTTACTTTTTTTTAGTAGAAGGAAAGACTAAACATTTTCATACTTAAATAACTCATAAAACTGACAGACATTATTACATTTAGGGCTTTTACAGGATAATGAGTCAAAGCTTTACTAGAATTTTTTGGTATTCCTTACTTCAGATACAAACATTAAAATCTCTACCTTAAATTAACTTTCTGAGGTTGACTCTCTGGACTCTTAGGCTTTACCTCAATCAACCATCAGGCTTTATCATAATTTTCTTGGACTGTAAATGGGATTTGAAAATACATTTTCTAAAAAAAATATGTATTGTATATTTATGTTATATATATGGAATACATAAAAAGTTAATTGGATGGTTTTATTAAGACTTAAATAATTTTTGTCTTAAAAAAAATAAGGAAAGAGCATTTCTACTACCAATATTATTGGTCTGTGGGCACATTTTCTAGGTACTGTAATCAGATTCTCAAGCATAACCAAGTTGCAAAGTGGAGCTTTTTCTTTCAGTTGAACAAATATCCCTAAATATTCCAATGATGCATAAAGTTAAGGAAGTAGATAACTCCTAAGCAAGAGATATATGAATCTGCAATGACAGTGTAAGTTTTCTGCCCCAGACAGGTATAAAAATATCATATCAAAGCATGTTTCATATTTACCAGTGCAAGGAACTTGCAAATTTTCAGATTCTAATATTTTAAAATATCTAAGATTAAATTACTTTATTAATTTAAAATGTTTTTGTTACTCTTTTTAATTAGTCTGCTGATCAAAAATTAAGGCTTAAAACATTTAAATGAAAATTAAATACTATAATGCCTGGAAAGACATGTAGCATTTTATTCTCAGAGCTGCATGTCTTTAGCAGAAGGTAATGCAACAGAACCCCCAGTATTTTGTCTTTGGTTGAATTCTAACCTTGAAACCATCAACCACACTAAACTTAGCTTTCTGTTCATGCTTGCAGCTCTTAGAGCAAATGAAGTAATTGCAAATAGTGGCTGGAAAAATTCACAACTCAGATATCACAGTTATGCCCTAATGCAGCATATGCTGCCTATTGCTGATGTTGTTGTTTTGCCTAGTAACTACATACACTTGGGCACCTCCTCTGCATAGATAACATTAGGACAGCTTCAAAGAAAGAATTTTTACATCTGTCCCTTGAGAATTACTAACACATTAAAAACTGACTTTCAGAAAAGTCATCCAAAAAGTAAATAATAACAACAGCAAAAATCACAAGTTAGCATAAAATCATCATCTTGCTATGTGTGACAATTTGTTCTGAACAGAGAGGACACAACAGACAAATAGCAGCAGGATTGAGTTATAAGGAAGGACAGCTCCTTAACACAGATGGAATATATTTCCTCATATTCCTTCTGAACCACAGTTCAGATTCTGAGTAATAATAAAAGCATATTTCCATTCCTCCTTCACACAAATTAAGTCATATTAATTTAAGTACTTAATACTGTAGCTAAAGAGAGTAAATACTATTTTTTAAGGTACATCTGAATTAGCTCACGCAGCAGATTATTTAATAATAAATCTGCAAAACAAACCAAATCATTGTCCCGTCCTCACTTATTACAACTTGGTGATTTTGCATGTGAAGGGTACGTCCTCTTGGCAAAGGCAACTGCAGGAAACAAGCTGCTGTTCCATGATCTTCTGGGAGGACTAGGCAAGTGATACACTATCAGGTAAATACCTTTACATTCCTAGAGCAGTTATCCAGAAAGTTAAACGTAAGAAGAATATCTTCTATTGCTTTTCCATCATTACTTTCAAAAAAATTATGAGCACTCATTTTGTTCACTTATGAAAATTTAGTGCTTACAGTTCAGCAAGTGAATAGCCATTAAAAAAAACAACTAATAAACCTCGTAGGAGCAAGAAAAAAAATCACAGACCTTTTTTCTGCTACTCAATGTTCCATTCTTCAAAATCACATCTGTTCCTGCATGTTTCATCTTTTCCCTAATTCAGTGATGAAGTGCTTTTACACAAGAATACTGATAACCCACATCAGAATTTCAGATGTAGACATTCCTGAATTCAAAAATGTTTGGCTAGGATGCCCCTAGTCTGCAATTTTATTTCAGTTTTCACCAGAAGAGGTTTCTTGGAAATAGGAATTTACGCATGTACGTGTCCATCTTTCTGCTGGCACACTAAAGATCCCATCCAGCTAGCCCGAATTTCATGTTTGCAAGTGCTCTGTTACACCCTCAATTAGCATGGAGAAAACACAAGAGATACTCCTCATCTTGGTAGTTAAAAGTACTCCCTGCCTAAAAATTCAATCATAACTCATTGGCTTTTGAAGCAAAAGGGCAAGACCTAAATTAAATTTATGTCTCAAACTAGTGGGAAGCAGCTCCAGCTATTTTGCTGGCCGTTCTGGAATTTCTTTGTCTTTGGTTCATATGCTTTGATTCACACTTTGCTTCTTGTGGAGCTGATAGACAATTGCAAATTATTCTCCGCTAGAATTCAGTGCTGGCTTTACTGAGGATCCAGTCACCAGGAAAAAATAAATAAATCAGCAACAAAAAAATTCCTTTAACTACTAAGGGAGCTAGCAACATTTTGAAAGAACATTGTAGCATCATTCAGAAACACATAAAACATAATTGTAAGTGTTCCGGCATAGTATGGATGGCAGATGTATTTACCTAAGAGTTCCTCCCTTTTACTACGTACTGGACCATAAAAGTCAAATTTGCCTGAGGGGCTTCTATGGAAGTCAATGAAAATCACCCACACATTTGCATGAAAAGAGAAAAACTGTATTTTTATATAACCATCATCTGTTCCACTCCATTCCCCAACACCCAACCGACTGGGAGCTTCCTGCTATGTTCCTAAGGATATCATTTAGCTATAAATCGAGCCTCAACTAACTTCCTGCAAGCTTCCTCTCCAGGATGCAGTATTATCCCTGGTTAGATAGCAATTTATTCAGGAATAATTCACTTTCTAGACTGAATGGCATTGAAACTGGAGATGCAGTTTGTTTTATCTTTCACAAGCATTTTAGACATGGTGATAATTCTGCCCATACAACTCTTGAGGATAATCCTGGCATTTGGGTTACCCCTAAACAAGATGAATCTTCTTCACATAAACATTTTGCTGATTTTATGTTGAATTCATTGCTAAGTAAAAAGATTACCTGCAGCCTTCGATAGAGCACTTGGGCCCAGAAGCTACACCGCTCATTACAACCATCGATCTGAAAATACCACAAAAATGGGGAATGAGACAACCGTGATACCAGAAATCCAGTGGTAAAAACTATTTGTTATCTGATTTGTAAAGCAGATTACCCGAAGAATTTCCTTTAGACCATGAACAGCTGGTGGCTGGTACAAATTAGAAATCTGTTCTTCCTCATCCACTTCCACATGTATTTCACCAGACTGAACAGTAAGAATGTAACAGAAGCTGGGAGGAGGAAGATCGGTTGTCATCTATTAAAAAGTAAGAAAAAGAAATGTGACCATAAAAAAGGCACTTTAATTTGGCCAGTCAAGTTTTATAATAACAGGCAAAATGAACAAAACTATTTGCATTTTAAGATGGGTGGGAAACAAAATTATATGGTTAATAACAAGGACTCTGATGTAGAAGTTGAGTTAATAAACCAACATTCACAAGTTGTAAGTGAAATCAGCTTGTGTGTATCATTCTTTCCATAATCTGACACTGATCCTCATCACAAAAACAACTCGTAATTTGGCACACTTGGCAAGCACTGTGACTACTTCAAGGTGCTTTTTGTTGTTTTGCGTATTTTTATTACGTGGTAGGAGTGCGTCGATTAACCTTNTACCTTTTTTTTTTTTTTTTTTTTTTTTTTTGTTAACATCCCTAGCTTTTCTGAGATTTGGGGACTTTTGCATGTGGGTGGGTTTTTGTGATAGTAAACAGCTGTCAAACTTTTAAAGCTGCCAAATTAAATCCAGGACAGCACAAGGAGATAATGAAGAACAGGAACGCAAGAGCTGCAAGAACTGCTCTCTTTGTGGTATGCCAGATTTTTATTCTCCCCTTAAAAAGTACCATGACGTAACAACTTTATCACCACTTACAGAGGACCCAAGCTGGAAAGACTTCTCAGAAAAGAAAAGACAATGCTAGAAGATAATTTTTACTGCAAATATTGTAAAATATTCTTTTAGCAATGTTTGTTGTTAACAAAACATTTAATTTAACAGAAGAAATATGAATATATTAAAGACAGTTGCCCACCCATTAAAAAGAATCTGCTTAAAGAAAAACAAAAGCAAAGGAAGCTGATACTCAAACTCTGTTTGCCTCTGACAGCATTAAAGAAGGTATTTGAATGTACATACGGCTCAAAAGAAATCAGTTCCACAGATCACTTCCCAACAACATTATCATCATGCTGGCAATACTACTTATGTACCTATATATAGAACTGCTTCCATAAAACTGTGCATAAAACTATACTGCTTGTATCACGAAAAATGTATCTCAGCTGAAAGAACTCCACCCAGCCAAAAATATGGAGCATCAGAACGCAAGTTGTGGTTCTGCGTGGAATTAATTTCTATTTCAAACCCACGATGGAAGCGTAAATTACATGATTATGAAAAGTTCTCCATTTTTAGATTGCTAATAAAACAGAAAAAAATTAAGAAATAACAAGAGTCATAACAACACTAAACAACATTTAAGAGCTTTGCCTCAGCCATAGATATTCCCATTCTGTTGCCCACATTACTTTAATGCACGAACCCATCCATTCCTCTGAGACTTCCAAAATATTTCGATGAAAGGGAGAGTCAAAGACAGCACAGCTATTTCACGCAGTTTCAGTCTTGATTTTATTTTTAACTGAGGTCTGAGCTTTTGGTTTTTCAATATAAACCCCTGGACAATGTAAAGAACACTCTACATTGCAGAGAAAAGATTCCTGGACTTTAAAAATAACTAGTAATATCCATCTTCAATATTCCCTGGTTTTGAAACATGTTTATTTCCAGCTTTCTCTTCTGTTTTTCCGTATTGACTCCTTTGGTCTAAAACCAATTTTTAATACCACTAACTTCTTTTCAAAGAACAGCCTACACAAGAACATCAAGAAAGCCCAAGCACTTGGCTACCCAGAAGCTTCTCAAAAGATCTTGTATTACCAAAATGACTTGATGTGACAGAACTCTTTTCCAAAGACAGAAGCTAACTGAAGTAAAATTACAGATGTGATTTTAGCTTTGCAAATATATAGTAACATATGTTAAATCCATTTCCATACTTTCCCACTCCCTAAAATCACAGAAATGTTCATTAATTTTTAGCAATTACTTTTATGTTCATCCTTCCAACCTCACATGAAACAAGTATCATCAAAGTCATCCCAACTAGTAAGAGACCTGATTCCAGCAGTCACTCTGTCTTCACGGAGTTAATCTTCAGAAAAGTGCTTTCAAACCTAAGGCTGAAAAGTGCTTTTAAAGCATGAGTTAATATCCTTGTATATAGATTTCTCAGCAGGCTCCATGATACCTAGTATTTCTTTACTCCTGCAAGGAGAAGAAGAATTTGTCTGGACATTTTATCATTCTAGCTCTAGAGGATTAAAAAGGGGCTCATTGCATCATTTTGGAAAGATGCTGCTGATCCAGAGGGCTTCAGGTTAGTCTGGGAGGTTGTCAGAATCAGTAAAACAAAACTTGGTAGGTAAAAAGATGGAGAGAGTCTTGATTCCCAAAGCAAACATGATTATACCACCACCAAAAATACTAGTTGTGTGTGAAAAAATTCATATCCATAATAACAAAACTTACCATTTCAGAGTCTTGGCTTTGTCCGGGAACTTTTACAGGCACTACTGGAGGCCACAGACTGTCTATCAGACTAAACAGTCCTAATGCCCTTCAAAGAGACCAATAAAATCAGGTTTAAAATGTTTTCCAGTGTTATACATTATATTAAAAAGATTCATTAAGAAATATAATCTAAACCACTGCATGATTATGAAAACAATTTAAAACCATATTTGTTTTCTGGAAACTGGTTTTGATTTGGTCTAGTTAAATCTCCATCGTTTCTGCTGCAGGGTGGAGAGGGAGGGAAGGGATGCATCACATCCAGTGACAAGCAAGTCATGTTTAATCCTTTGCCACAAACAGCTTGCTACATGATAGAATTCAGGCGAACTGGGGTAAATGGTAGCTTGGGAAGGACACAGATATCAATACAACATCTTTTAAAAAAATAGCTTTTAGCGATTTGACTGTTTTAAAGTTTTGCTTTTAACATTTTCATTTCTATTGGGTTTTTTTGGGAGAGTGTTGTGTGTGTGGGTTTTTTGTTGTTGTTGACAGCTGATTGTAACTGCTTTCAGGAAAGTCAGCAATTATCAGATACAGAGAAACAACAGGTAAGATTTTGTTATGTTAAGTAAATGTGCAGAGAACAATCTCCTTCCTACACTGCTGCTCACTTAGTTATGACATGAATTTATTAATTTTGCAAGTTTCACACTTTTGATTCAAAAAACAAACATAAAATTAACAGCCCAGCACATTAAGGTAAGATGTTGACCACTTGTTAGCAAACCAAGCTGTACTTTGCAGCAGTTGTGTGGCTGCCTTGAGAGTTCATGGAGCATCTTTGCTGGACAGGCAGGAGTAGCTGAGGGAGGGGAAATAGCTACAGATAACCAACTTGAAGAGACATGCATTTCTGAGTTAAAGCTCTGAGTTATCTTGTCCCAGTTCTCTGTTCCGTGCAGCTGAAGCACAGAGATCTGGATTTTAACCCCACACTACCTCCAAGTTGTCTGTTCCTCCAATTAAGAAAACCACTATTTCTGAAACAACTCTAAAAAATGAAGTCCAAAACTTGTTAAAAGTAATATTAGCTTCTAAACCCAACTGTTTAGAAGAAAACCACATACCCTGTTCACAGGGCTGAAGCACGTCGCAATATGCTGCTTCTCTTCGAAGGGTCATGGAAACTTTCCTTTTAAAGTTCTGCTTTTAGCTCACTTCTGCTTAAGCTTATTTATTTTTGCATTTCCTTAGTCCTTCTCTGGATCCTTAGACTTTTGGTGTCCACACTGAGCTTCTCAGCATGTTTTTTCACTGCCTGTGATTCAGTATTAATAGTGATACCTTTGGACCAGCACTGCAAGTAGTTTTTTGGCTGTAAATCTCAGAGTAGATCTTGTGGAATAAAACTTGACGCTCACAATTCAGGTAACAAGCTGGCAGACTAAAAAGACGATGTTGCTACCTGTAGTTGTGCTCTCCACATGAACAAACAGAGTAGAGACACAAATGTGCTGCTCTTTTACAGAAATGGACTTCCTGACTCACAAAGCATCATCCCTAAGTCTCTAAAAGGAGAGCGACTGGAGTAGTTTTGGTGTTTGGAGGTTTTTTTTTTTGTTTAGTTTGGGTTTTTTGTTTGTTTTTATTTTTTAACAGTGATGAAATTACAACACACAAAGCAATATTTCCTAGGTATTAAAGATACTTTACAGCAAACCGATCACTTCTTGCTTGACTGGGGCAAGATTTTCTGGTTTGGATTGCGCAGAATGATATCTGACACAAGGAAGGTCAATGCCCAGAGGAACTAACTGGTGTTGCTAACCGAGAGATGAAAAAGGAGAGCTACAAAACGAGAGCAGAGCCTCCTGTACAACTCAGGCAGTTATGTAAGTGGCCTTCCTCACACGACCCACAGCAAAAGGTTGGAGCACAGATACGAACATACCACAAACTGCCTGTGTGTGTGCACAGAGATCACATATTTATCAACTTGGAGCAACTAAGCCATGTTGTTCGTTGCATGTTCACATCTTCACACAGATTGATCCCTCATATGCATTTTAAAGCGTTCCCAAAGGACATGAAGTTGTCCTTTCTTCTTTAGCTCGCTTCTAACTTGTTACCCTGTGACAGAATATCTAATACATAGGGTACATTTTCTTCTATTCTTTGAGTCCTTTTGGAGAAGACCATCTACTGCTTGAACTAGGAGCACTTAATTAACATTAAATGACTGTATTTGTTTGCAAGTAGGCAGAAGATTGGTGCTATGTGGGGTAAGTCTCCTGAACATCTTGGCCCCATCATTTCCTTGACACCAGTCAGGCCAAGGGCAGGGACAAACCAAAGGATTAGCAAGTTCCAAATCACATCCTGCTGTGATCCTTGTCTGTGAGCTGGGATGTTCTCTCCTGGTGCTCTCACTCCATCAGTCAGTGTCCCTGGTGGGGAGGTCCCCTCTTGCTCCACCCACTTATACACCTCCAGGAAAGTTAACTCTCTCTTTACACTTACGGGCTTCAGCTTAGCAGAAGGGAGAATGAAGTGGGGGCACTGACAGTGGAGAAATGACAAAGACATTGTGTCCTCTTCTGTAGAAAATCATTATCCTCACAGAAAGAATAAAATGAATCCCCTTCACTGGCCAAGTAACACTCAAACTCCAGTTCAATCTGATTTGAACAATGGGTGCAGTTTATTCAATATGTGTAGCCTTCTTCAGCTATAGAGTCAGGACAAGAGATGAACAGCTGGTTCTGTGCTACAGTGAAGGGGCATGGTTAGCTCCCATGCACATATAGAGCCTCTCTGGATACAGAAGACAAAATAAAAATGTTAAAATTTTCTTCTGTGAGCGTAATTACTAGTTACTTTAAAAAAAAATTAAATAATTTTGATCACAAAATGAGACTTCTAAGAAAGGAAAAGCAGAATAAGAAGTGAGAAGAAACAGGCTCAAGGATCAAAAAGAAAAATGAACATGTAAAGTATTTTGAATAACTTTCTTTTTTCTTTTACATCAGAGACTAGGGCTCTATTGTAGTACTCTATAACTTTGAAAAAAAAGACAATCTCTAGCAGGACAAGGACAAAAACCATCTATCAGATTCTAAATGACAGACTCAACTCTCTACTTTCCATGCCAGCCTTAACTCTGTGTTTGGTAAAACAAATTTTGTCCCATCCCAAATATGTGTATTTCCACTGTTTAATACCAACACCATAAGACTACCAGTAACTCCAATGGAGTGTTCCAGTAAAGATTTCCACTGAAGTATGGACTTATGACAGATAGGTACACCTCTCTTCTATAAAACCGTATCATCAAGATTTGTTTATATATAATGAGATTTTTATATACGTGTGTGCGTATATACATATAATATGCAAAACAATTTTTTAGCATCCTTAATTATTTTCATTATGCAATGTCTTCAAAAGACATCACTCTCAAACTTTCCTTGCTAAACTTCAGTATATCTTTTCTCTGTATCCATAACTGCAAACTGCCTGCTGCATACCCAGACATCAGGCAGAGAATTTTAAAGCTATAATACTGTTAAACAGGCTAAACACACGACTGATAAACCAGTACTTACACTATCAGAACATCTCTGATCCTGTGGAAATTCCATTTATTTCATACTACAAGCTGTGTTTCAAAAGTCAAACAACTCTGATTTTTCAAAACTGCATTTCACTGATTCTGACCTGACAACTTATTTCATAACTTAATATGAAGATTTTGTTTATTTCTCGCACAAGCATCAAGTTTCAAATACAGTTCTGGTCCAAGAACTTTGTGTGTGCCATGCCTGATCCAACTTTCAACATACAGCTTATAGTTTGGGAGATTTTTCAACTTTAATAATAATAACAGGCTCACAGGAAAATTACTAGAGGGAGAAAATACCAGCAATATCAGAGAAAAGAAGGCACAGTAAGAGGGGGAAAAGGAACACTGTGTAAGGTTTACAGCAAGGAACAGAAGGATGCTAGGATTTTCTTCCAACATCTTCCACAGTTTTCCTCTGAGGACTTGGGACTTGGCACTTCTCCGCTGCCTCCTCTCCTACTTCTTAAACTTTTTGTCTAAACCAGAACAGTTTTCTTTGGCAGTGTCAGCCTCAATTATTAAGAATTCAAAAATAAAGCAATTCCTAGCCCTCTGTGCAAAGCTAAGAAATTCCTTAATAATCACCTAGACAGCATAAGCTTCAACTGTCAAGGAACAAGCAATCCAAATATAAAGCTGATACTGTAGGCTCTCTCTCTCTCTCTCTTTAACTGACCTACTAAGATCTTGCAGTGCACAAACTATGCAACACCACATTTTCTTAGACTTGAGTAATAAAAGCAACAAAATCACAAAGTAAAAATCTGAGCCTGCTAAAGCAGCATCTTTGTCAAAATGCAAACGGGGAGGAAGGGCTGCTGACCTTTCTTTCCCCCAAGTTTTGTTTAGATATATGGAATTATTTTGTTGAATGATTTGCATACTTTAATAACTCAGTTTTCTACAGTACATTAGAAATTACACGTACTACAATAAACCACTGAAATTACAATATAAAAGTACTTTTGATTCAATATGGATATGCCTATGTTATTCTCCAATGCTGCTTACTAAATAGATTAATGACACAAGCACTAAGATACAAGCAGCAGTCCATGTTTATTAAAGAATAGAAAATTCAGAAAATAACAAGGTCCATTTCTGATACAAAAGCAGCCATAGAAATTAATTTTTAAAAAATGCAAATATTCAAAACTTCAATGTGATCACTGAAACTATGCTTTAAATGAAACTCAAATTTTTAACCACAGCAATTACTGAAGTGTTTCAGGATCTCAAAACCCAGAGATGTGGGTGGATCTTTTAGATGGCAGTCTTTTTGGAGGAGGGAAAACCAAAGGAAGGAAGTTATGACCTCCTTGCTCTGCGGAGAGTTCTTACTATTACATTTCCTGTCAATGTCTAGCAGTTGAAACACTTACTTGTGCAGCAGTTAGCAGTGGTCCTCTCTTCTGAGAGCAAAGCAAAATGAAGAGAAAGTATATAGTGAAGAGTAAAGGGGAGAAAAGGAGAGAAATTGAGGCCAGAGAAGTATGTGACTCAAATAAAAAGGCAAAAAAAATAGAAAATTATTAAAACCCTCAAGCACAACAGTGACCACTACAAACATACAGGGAGATTTCACATTTCAGTGCCTAACATTTGAAAGTTTAAAATGACAAACAACAGAAGCCAACTTTATTTGAAAATGCAGAAATTTCTCAGAAAAACATAACACTGGTTGATGAACTCAATATTCAGAGTCTGTTTACTGTAGAGGAAAATGCAACAGATAATACAGCCTGCCATGAATTAAATGTTGGCTCAAAAGCCAAAGCTTATGAGTTGATTCATCTTTCAAAGTGTTTTAGCCTATCCAACACAAGTGAGGATTTTAGCACTCTACATGCAGCAGTTGCCTCTTCTTTTGAAGCTTATTAACCATTTCTTCAGTTTAGGGACAAAATTTGTACTGACACCCTCAATTTTTAAATTGCTGCCATCTTTCTGTTCTGCTGCAGAGAAACTCTTCATATTTCTAACATATAAGAAAGTATAAAGAGAAGAAGCAGGTACATCTGCTATACTCAGCAGCAAAACAACTCAATGATAGGAAAATCAGGGGAAAAGACACAAATTGTCAAAATTCAAATTATTATTCTGTGTGGAACTCCAGGCAGGGCTAAGAATATCAGTATTTTTTGTCAATAAAGACAGGCATCTAACTCCAAAGATTATCTCAGCTCATCGAAATTAATTTCTGGCAGGAAGCAGGAACCATGACAATTTATAGGTTATTTACTCCTGCGGCATTTTAGTGAGTGCTCAGTCCCTGCATCTAATGGCATTCACTTAGTTCCTGGTTATACCTGACATACCTGAAACACGCCTGGGACCCATTAAAACAGAGGAGTTGCATGTCCTGCATATGGATTCTTAACCAGCATTCCTGCCTCTAGCAGCACACCCCCAAAATCTCACTTCCTCTTCCTCAAGGGGCTGAATTTAACACAGGACACAGGAGGCAGTGGGAGGGTGAGGGTGAGAACATGAGCCTCTAAGGAGCCAACACCACCAGCAGCCTTTCAACTAATATTTTTCAGTCTTCTCCCTTTAAACCACTGTACTTTTTTTCTTCTTTTTTTGCTGATACTAAGCATGCAGTCCAGGGAATAGTTGTAGGAAAGGCTAGGAGACAAGTATGAATGAGAGGGTGAAGAGAAAAGCTGTCAGGAAACAGATACTGAACCACACAAGTTCAGTCAGTTGCCACACTACTGCTTCCTACTTTATCCAACAGCCTCACAAACAGAGTAGAAGAACTGCTGGAAATCAGGCACTGAACAAGCCATGGCAACTCTGCCATGACTCAGCCATGTCCTTCTGTCTTACAGGATTGCCAGAAACTGGACTGCAAAGGGAAACACCACTTCCTTTACTGGACTGCAAAGGGAAGGATTTCTTGCAGGGATGGTTTAGGGGAGTATGTTTTATGTGGGGTATGGGCCTGGCTCTGAAAACCACCTAAATCAGTAAAAGACCTTCAAAAGACCTATATGAGACCCTACTACTTGTCAAAGCATATTGAAAACCAATATTCAACATTAAAAGTGTTCCTCTCAGTGTAAGGTTACTGTAATTCCAATTTTTCACAGAGCTGATCTTTGTGAAGACAGGACATGGTTGTGTAAGTTCTTATCCCACTTTTCTCTTGGAACACAAGTGTTTTCTTATCAGAGGAGAAATGTGTTTAGTTTCTTTAGCACTCCTTAACAGTACAGGTCAGTTCCAAAGATCAAGTAACATGTTCAGCCAGGTTCTCCCCTGCATGTAAAGTAGCCTTTATTATAGGCTTAAGGGTTTTTAGTCCTTGAAATGAAACTTCAGCTTACGACAGTGATTTCAAAATTGCATTTACTGGACTGATGTCAAATAGTATTTTAAATTAAATATTTGATGATGAGGATGGATGATGGACTGGAAAATTTTTTGAACAATAACAGTGGTCCATTGATGCAAAATGCTTGAGAACCTCTTGCATCTATTAGCAGATCATCTCTGTCTCACAGAGGTACTGAGGAAGCACTCTGTCTCTGATCACCATCCATGTGACTGTGGGACAACATGGACATATGGGATCTTATTAGCCATTCCTGGCTTTCTCTAGATCATGCGCTTCAAAGGCACACACAAAAAAACCTCATTACTTTTCCCTCATATTTCCTACATTTTCTTCCCTTTTATCCACTTTAAAAGCCACTGTCAGACTCCAGGAAACAAACCATTTCAAAGCCATCTCCTTCCAAAAAGTAATTGGTGTTCTCAACAGAAAAAAAACCAAAAACAACAAAACCAAAAAAACGAGCAGCAGTCTTTCTTGCAGGGCAGACCACATAATTCTTACTCACTCATGTGCTGCAAGCCAAGGTTGGGCACTCGCAGTCATATCCCATCATATGCTCAGATACACCACTGACTCTGGAAATCCATTTATCCAGTGGCAATGAGTTCTACAGCTTAATTATGCTCTCTGAGAGTAAGTAGTCCCTCGTATTCATTTCAGCTATGGCTTTACTGTGGTTTCTATCACACCTAGAATGTGTCCCAAACACTTAAAAGTAATAAAGTTATAAAGCAGAACTTAGGCTAGAACAATTAAGAAAAAAATAAATCCCTGAACAATTCCCCCACCCACCCATCTTGTACAATGAAATCACGTTTTCACCACTGCACTGTCCCTGAAGCTACACTATACCCATTTTCTTTTAATGTTCTCTAGCAGGGTTACCACCAGCACGGCTCCAGCTGAGCCACCAGCATTTTCAGCAGTGTGTCTTCTAATGGTCCTCAGAATAGCCAGAAGTAAGTTACTGCTGCTTTGAAACAGAATTTACATTAGAAAAAGTCTGTCTCTTATTAGTCAGGCAGAGTACTGGAAGCACCAGCAGCCAGTTGTAAAACTTCATTTGTATCCAGAATTCCGAAGCCATTATTTAATTTGTTTGGAAAAAATGCAACTTGAAAAAAAAAGCCAACAAAATAATTAAATAAGAAGACGTGTTTGTTATTAAAGATCCATAAAAATGCAAGTAGGCTTGAAATCCAAAGGCTCTGAAAATTAACACTGCAAGTACATAAAAAGAAAAGCATACTGAATAGGGCTGGCTGGAAAACAACAATTCCATTTTGTTAAACATTTCAAGGCTTTGAAATTTGTTTTTGTTCCAATATGAAACAAAAATGAGACTTTTTCAAAGTTTTCATGAAATGAGAATGAGAGAAAGAATATTCACTCCCTCTGGACCCGAAAAAAATCTTCCCAACAAAGCTGTCTCCAAAATAGATAATGTTTCCATGAAACATTCTGGTTTTGATGAAACAGCATTTTTCAACAGGAAAAAAAGTGTCAGCAGAAATACCATAGCCATTCTAATAGCAAAGGCTTATCTAGATCGGATGCTTGTACGAATAAATTATGTTGAGAACTGAACTAACCTAATTATTTTTATATAGGTCCCCATGAGAACATTGTATCACTTTCCTTAGAAAGATACTCTGTAAGATAATTGATCTATTTAATTTTTTTTCTTGACTAAAGATATTTTGTTTGAAGAACGTAAGAGGAATCACAGAATAAGCAAAATCTGAGATGTACCTTCAGTTAGTTTGTTGCTTACCTGGGGGAATTTTTCTATAAAGCTGTTGACATTCCAAAATAAGAATGGCTTTAAGATTTCCAAGATTTTTTTGTTTTAAGAAACTTAAACTGTGGTTCTAAAACCATACAGACTTAACAAAATTAAGCTCTCATGTACTAAAGGAAAGTGTGTGCTTGAAACTTCAAGCCATGCTGGGCAGCACTGTAGAAAAACTTAGTGCAGTAAAATGTTCTGCAATGAAAGGGAGGTGAACTAATGTTTTTAAGTCTCTGAATCTACTGAAGAGGAAGAAAACACTCATATTTTATGAAATATTGCACACAGTAATTCCTTACTCTGCTAAGTGTGTATCTGTACATTAGCTTTCTTATGCTCATTTTGGAGAATGGCTGGCTCAAGCACAGCTGGATGCCCCAAAAGGGGCAACGAGGACATTTGACTGAACAAAGCCAGGTTCAGTTGTTCCAAAGAATGTTGGTCACAGAAATAAATAAAAAGGCAGATCATCTCTGCCTGCCGCAACAAGCAATACGTTCTTCCATTAATTGTTCTCACCTTCCTCTTGTAGTTCTTTGCAAAATCTTCATTCCAGCTAAGCAGCAGGATTTTCCTTCCCATCTCCTACAGTACTGCTCAATGTCATCTGTGGAACTCAGGGACTGCAGCTGCACTTCACTGAACATGCCATAGGCATCCTGGACAAGGAGGCATAACCT
Organism: Cnemophilus loriae; assembly: GCA_013397755.1. Classification (NCBI taxonomy): domain Eukaryota; kingdom Metazoa; phylum Chordata; class Aves; order Passeriformes; family Corvidae; genus Cnemophilus; species Cnemophilus loriae. The sequence continues at coordinate 1,518,819 of VZTF01004666.1, forward strand.
GCAAAACATTCCTCCATTACTCACCGGCATCTGCTCATAACAAACCAGCGAGCAAAGTTCTGGAAATGGTATTACAAGCTTCAGGACAGGGCTTATCCTCTGCAGTATCTGCAGAATTCCTATCAAGTAACGTATCAATAAACAAACCCAACACCATTACAGGTTTTCTCATGTACGTTTTCAGGACATAACAGGGCCACAAAGTAGAGAAGCATGACTGAAACAAAGAGTACAAGGCTTGCACCGGGGATTAAATTAATTAACTGCTATATACTATGTAGCTTGTGTACTTAAAAATGAAGAAAGTTGAGTTTTTGCCTTACTTGAAGTGAATTCCACAATGAAGACGGAACAACGACAGAAACATAAATATGTGCGGGTCTATAAATATAAAAATTCTCCTTAGAAGTAAGCAAAGCAACATATTTCACAAGTAATAATCACTGAGACTGGCAAAGCAAGCATTACATTTTCTCAAACTTTTTTAAAAAAAGAGTCGTCGGGATGCAAAAAAGAGTGAAACATCAATTTTTCTCTGAAGAAGAACAAAACAAAACAAAACAACATAAAACTGGAGATTAGTATATTCAGCGTTGGGTATGAAGCCCAGAGGAACTATTTTAAGAAGGTAATTAAAGAACCTGCTAAACAAACAATTTGATTAAAATCTATGGAAGTAGGGGCTGTAGGGCTGGGAAGTATTGCTTAACCAACTTGATGGCATTCTGAGAAGATAGTACTGTCATAACAGATAAGGCAAAATCAGTGGATGTCATACATTTAGATAGTCAAAAGCACATTTCACAAGATTCTGCACCTGAGATGAGCAGCCACGATAGCATGAGTCATGCAGGGCTGGAGGAAAGAGGCCCCTGTCTACAAGACTGGTTTTAATTGCCTCAGAAGGAGACAGTTAAGCATGGAAACTTTTCAAAGGGAAACAAAAATTACCTTTCAGGGTAGCACACACATCTTTGTTTCCAAATAAAACTCAGGGGTGCACCAGGCAGCAGAATGCAGTTCATTTCAAAGGTCCATGCCAAAACTACCCTCCCCAGAGCAGCACCATTGTTCCCAGCAAGCCAACTCCAACTGCTTTTGGAACACATCCTATAACGTACATACATGCACTCTGAAAGCACTCAACAGCAGTCATTATATCTTTATAAAATACATTTAAAATTAAATGAGCTCCAGCACTGAAGAAATCCATGTATTTTCTTCACATGGAAAAGTAGGCACATGCAAGAGCACTAATCACACTTTCCTTGTTCATTATGAACCGTCTAACTTTGGCTTAGACCCTCAAGAAGGTGGCATTTGATATAAGATACAACTCCAAAGGCTTTCTGACATCAGCAATTGTGCAAGCACCAGCTAAGAGTCCTCATTTTTCAAATTCTGGTGCTGGTTTTAAGGAGCAGGGAGGGATAGGACTGAGTACAAATACTCCTGTATTTTCCCCATACCTCTACCTACAAAGGTCCCATACAAACCGAGTCATCACCAAAAAAAAACAAACTCAAAACAAACTAGAAAAGCTATGTTTGCCTGCTACTTTCCATGTCAGGACTTTGCAATCAGTTAAGAACTCCCCTGAGTTTTAACTGATTTGACTAAAACTCCCTGTTGATATTGTTATGTTTGGAAAACCAGAGCTCATATTCTCTGGACATTTCTGAAAATCAGATTGAGGGGAACCGGAAAAACTAAGTTTTGCCTATGTTAACAAAATGTTGACTGTTAATTGTGAAAAATTAGGTCTCTGTATCTTGGAGCAAGAAGGGCCAACTGAGTTAGTGCCTCAGATCAGATCTGTTCAGCAGTCTCTTAACTGATCACTGGAATTTCTCATATCTTTAGTGAGAAATAACTGAACACAAGTAAGTCTCAGACTAGCTGGCACCAGGGTCATATTAAGTCCTCTGGGACATGTTAATTGCCCAAATAAAACTAGCTTGGTTGGTGCTGAAGACATCAGTCACTAAAAGAGCATTTTCCAAGTCCTTTTAAATCAAGCAAAGAAATGGTTTCTGTCAGACACGGGAATCTCAACTCCCTGCATCCCTGGCCACAGATTTCCATTCCTTTGTGGTGGCCACATCAATGGCTAGAACAGGAAACTGATATGACCAAAAAATACTGTAGCCAAATCATCATCACCAACAGCATCATCTGAGTTCCTTGAAAATTAACTCTGTAAAAGTAAACTCCTGCTAGCATGGAGTACTGCTTCTAGGCAAGGATATGTTTTCCTTGAAGCTCCCACTCCAGCTGTACAGTATGTGCAGCACACACAGGAATCTCAGGTCATATGATGGGAGAATGGTCATCTTATGACCACACTCAATGCAGAGAAGAACTGTGTCATTTGAGGCTTCTACCACTAATGTTCCCTTTCACACTGGGAGTACGCTCATGATTATCGGCATCAGGAAGGAACACAGAGCAGCAGAACCTATTGCATCAGATTCCAGTACCTTTGCTCTGTCAGGTTCGTACACAAGAGCAGGCAGACACTATATTTACCACACTTGCTCTAACAGTGTCCAAAAGGTACTCGCAGCTTCTCTGCAACATGCACTTAAAATGAAATGTATGTAGTCACCCACTTGGAAGTCAGAATTTCATGAATAACCTTCAGATGCCCAATTTCAGACTAAGATAGAAATATCCCAGATCAACACCACGAAGAGAAGTTCACAAACACATTCTCCCTGCTTCACCACACCTTTAAAACAGTATCAATGAGTGCTTGAAATGCTATAGGTGTTTGAGGGACAACTGATTTTCTCACTTAATGACTATCATGACATCAGCTGTATCCCACAACAGACTCAGCAATGCACTTGGAGAACTACCCTCCTGTTCTTTGAAGCCGGTTCTGTTCTTATGGATTTTGTACATGCTGTCAGCATCATTGACAGTAATTCAGCTGCATTCAGAGCCTATTGATTCATGACCTTAACTTCCTTATCAGCACTCTTTTTTCCCTTGACTTCATTTTATTCCAAGAACAGTGCATTTGGGTTATTTTCCCATGTTGCAGTGTTGCTCTCATATTACAGCAAATGTTCTCACAAATTAATTTTTAGCAGGCAGTCTAACTGTGATTAAAGCCAACAGCTTGTCCCATTACTTTTTTCCCCTTTTGAACCTCACTACCATGATGAAAACCCACATCAAAATTGTGAGACAAGCTGCAAAGCCAAAACGAGTTTCTGCCCCCCAGGAATTCAGCATTTATGTTTTCTGCACATCTACAGGAAATACCTTTTTTTCATAAAATGTGGGTTTGTATCAGTTAATAAGGTAAAACATACCTTTACCAATGCCTTGTCAGCATGCATAGTACTGAACTATTAAAAAAAGAGAGGCAACATCTCCAATTTAATCAGTGGTGCTTGTGCAGGGAGGAAATAAGGGCCATCTTTATTTTTGGGACAACATGATGCAACCCTGTGTAAGACCTCAACTTAAAATATGGGTTTGGAAACTGAAATGTCTTGTGTGAAACAGCAGAGAATTCACTCCTGGAGAGAGGGGTAGCAGGAAAGCCAGCAGAGGAGGCAATGTAGGAGATACAGACTAAGGAAAAGTTGAAGTATGACGCATTGGTAACAACAAAGACGGCGAAGATAGTGAATGATAAGAAGTGAGGCAGAGTTTAGCTTTTTTTCTTTTCTTTTCTTTTTTTTTTTTTTTTAATGTAATGACACAGTAAGTCTCATGCAAAAGCTTGGGAAGATTTTGTTAAGTTGCTAATAGCCAGAAGCAAGGATGGGGGCTGGAGGAAGATGAGACTGATAACTCTGCATTATGTCTATGACTGCGCTGATCTTTAGGACAAAATGTCTCCCAGTAGAAATCTGGAGAGGATTACAGGATTCATGCCATGCCCTTCTCCCAGTTAGTCACTCTTCATGGGTAAAGAGTAAGCCCTTCTTTTACTAATATGTTTTTATGCATGAAAAATCATCTCTCTCCATACTGCTGCCTTTTATCAAGCAGCTGACTTTCTGGAGAGGTAAGCGCGATGAAAACCTTCTCCATTTTTGGTCACCTCCAGCCTCCTCAGCAGCTAGTGGACAAGAATAAGAAAAGGAAGATCTGCCTGCAGAGGAGATGAGAGCGCAGGGAGGCCAGAACGGACTGATTACACAGACACTGCCTTTACTGAGTCTTGTGAAAACAAACAGCAGAAATTTGTCATGAGCAGATCTTAACCAACAAGTAATTGTTTTAGCCTTGGGTAGGAGGACAACCGTGTGGCCCAGGGCAGCTCTCCTCCATGCAGAGCTAAGCTGCGCAGTACAGGATGAGGAGCAGGACAGCCAGGCAAACACCACCACCTCTGCAGCACTCTGCGCAGACCTCATTAGCTGCTCTTTCTTTGGAAGGGAGAGAAAGGGGGGGAATGGGAAAATGCCTGAAAACTAATTGACTTGTATTAGCTCTGATATTTGCTCATTCTTTATCTTAACCATCCATGAGACAGCTGCTGCTGCTTTGTTTGTCAGAAGGACTTCTTATCTCTGTGAGGTGCGGTCCTCGCAGAGGCATAAAGCACACGTACATAAACACACACAAACAAAACCCCCTCTCCCTTCATCACCAGAGGCACAACACTACCTACACAACTCCAATGCAGCAACTTGTCTGGTCAAGTCTCAAGGTGGAGCTGATTAACTCCTGCTAATATGGCTCAGATTCAAATTGTAACCTGCAGGACAGCACTCTACCTGGGTTTAATTTATCCCTACCTTATGAACTCCCTGCATTCACCATACCCATACAGTAACAGAAAAATCAAAGCTCAGGGCACAGGTACAACTGTCCACCTCCCCCCTTGTAACACTAGCAGGATTTCTCTATCAAAAGCACCGTCTTCACCAGGTCATACATTCCTTCATGCTCCCTTTTGAAAAGAACATACCCACTGTAGCCTTCTTTGGGGAGACACAAGATTCAGAGTTTTGTACTTAAAATCCATACCAAATGCTGTCAATAAATAGCGAGTGAAGCTCTACAGAACACAACTATGGATTGAATGCTACAAACACAAATTAGTGATGAGGGTAACTATCTCCTTCTCTGCATAGGCTGCAGAGGCACGCAGGTACAGAGGAGAACAGAAGCACCGCCGTTTCCAGTTTATAAGCGGAATGTCAAACTGGAAGAAGAATCCTGGTCCAAGTACAGACATTTCTAGAACCCAGTCTGGTGCACTGGTTTGAAGCACTGAGATGAACAAAATAGTGATAATTTGCTTTGAAAACTGGAGGTTTAAAATTACTGAAAAGTACAGTTTGTGATCATGTATGTTTTTATGGATTTTGTACATGCTGTCAGCATCACTGACAGTAATTTAGCTGGTGGGAACCGTGGAAGGGCCCAGAAGGAAAGAAAGAAGAAGGCAGTTCTGGAGTGCTGGACCTGGCAGAAGTATTGGTGGAAACTGCACATGTGATAAGAGTATCACCAGGGAAATGACCTAGTCTTATCTCAGCATCTCAATTGAAAATATGTAGCAGAAGCCTCTCTGGTCTCAGGAAATGAAACTTTTATTTTTTGCAGATACCTCCTAACAGGGGATTTCTGCAACACACTTGCAAATAACTCACTACAGTAACTATATCAAATCACTCATTTTGGATTTTCCTTGCTTTTCATTACAATTTTTATACATATGTTAAAAAATGGAGTGAGAGAGGTTATAAGATAACTGTTGCTTATTTTTATTCACTCCCTTGAATCATCACATAGTTCAATACAAACTGGAAAATCAAATACCACATCCACAAGGTCTTTCATGATTCCCTGCCTGCTGATTGTTTTTTCCATTTCTTCATTCATGTTAATCCTTCCACCTACTATTTTCTGCCTGTGGCCGAAGAAGCAGCACTTCTGTGGGAAACAGCTTTTGTGCGTAGGAAGAGACCTGTCTGAGCCAAGCGTGTCAGCAGAGCTACCTTTTTAATGCAGAATGTGTGCACAGGGAACAGGGCCCCACAACACTGCAAACGCTCCCACTCAAAACATGGGACACCACCTGCCTGGTGGGAGCTACCTACGACTTGTCAGGAGTTGGTGTAGCATGAAAGCCAGCTTTTTGTACTTGCCATGACAACCACGGCTTCACATGTGACAATTTTTTCTGCAAATACCATTTCTTATATGAAGTTTTCACGTGACACCAAATGAACTTTTTAAACTCCCCATCTGACACTAAGTACACTTTTGAATGAAACTGCTGATCTGTGTGTTTTATTTGTACATGGAATTTCTCTCAAAAGTAAACAAAACATTTAAAACCATAAAAAGACATTCCTAACATCCACTCAAACACGATATGGAGCCTAAGCTGTAATTTCAAACAGTTACAGAGTTGCATTTGAAAAATATTTTCAGTATCGTGGATAGCTTCACTTATGTCAGATTAAAAAATGAATACTGAAGTTGTTCTACATTCATACTTTAAATCCAAAGTTGGATTTAAAAAAAATAAATTTAAAATTGCCACGTAAGTCAATTTTTATAGTGATAGCTGGTTTGGAAGACACAGAGAGTTAAGGAAAAATAACTTCCTAACTATTACCTAAAAGTTTGTATAAAGGCTAGGCCACAACGGAGCAGTAAGGCCTTCCTCCCTCCTGATCCCCCTGGCATCTCAACACCACATGGGACATAATTTATGGTCCTTCTGCTAAGATCCAGTCCATACAGCTTGTTACGCAAATAAAACAAATTTTGAGCGGTAACAAAAAAGCAAGCACATCAGATCACCCCAGCTTGTTTCACTCACTGTGCTGTTAATTGTAGTTGGTAAGAAAAATAATGATGCACACACTCTTCAGGTTCCTCAGTGTACCATTACTTCAGCATGGAATCCCATCACAATCTCTTGGTTATTTCAGTATACACTTCAGAGAAAATATTATTTTCCTGCATGTCATGATTTACTAATTGAGAGTAAAAATGTATATTTAAGAAACTTACAGGCTCAGTCGAAAACTGCAAGTCTTTCTTATGGATGATGTCCAATAGAAAAATTATGTTCCAAATATAACATGTAATTACCACCTAGTCATTTCAAGTACTTATCTATGAATCTGAGGAGGGGTTCTTTGTTTATTTTTTTAATCTCAAGACTTTGTAATTATTGTTTTGGCATCCAAGAATTCCAACAGTTGGTGGGGTGCTGCCAAAAAGATCTTTTCTTGCAAGGTGCTCAGCACCCTCCTTTCCAAGAAAATCAGCATTCAGTTGCTGGTTCTGGCAGTGTTTCACATCATCTTTGCTGCGCTATGTTTCCTCCACGCCTCAGTTCCTTATACATAAAAATCAGAATAAAAGTCCTGTCTTCAAAGGGTGATCTGAAAGCAATAGCTGAACAACACGATTGTATCCGGGAGGGCTGGTCCACAGAGTCTATTATGTGTGCTAGATCCCATTTGAGTTAGGGGAGGAGGCTATATATATGTACGTGTATATCTAGGGCGAAAGGGCTTCCTTGCAGGATCAACTCATTTCTTCCACACTACAGGACTTAGAGAACTCTCAATTTGCCCTGCAAAACCCACAGTGAGGGTTTTACAGCACCTAGAATGAAGCAAGAACACTGCTGGTACAGGGGTCCCTTATCTTTCAAGACTGTATTATTTGTGGATTCACCAGATTTACTTCTGAACCATAGAGAACCATGAATGGGATCCTAGAAGATTTTATTTTAAAAACAAAAAATCAACATGCAGTGAGTATTAAAAAAAACCCCTGCCCATTTCAGCAGGCACAGATCATCCTAAATTGTATTCTTGGTAGTATAGCACTGCTCATGCACTTCCTATGGCATGTGAAAGGTAAATGAAATACAGCAACCCTGCAGGATTTCTTACACAGCTGTGGCTGTATTCAGTAAGACACTCTGCTGTGTCAGTGCCACATCATCCCACTGAACCAGCAGAAAAGTATAACATTCATCAAAAATCAAGGGCAGAGCAAAGAGCCAAGAAGAAAAGCAGAAGTGCAATCTTGCTGGGGCTCCTTCTCCAGCAGAGAGGCAATTTTCTGCTTTCTCGTGGGGCCCACCGGTTGTGTTTTTCACTCATGCTGTTTTCATTTACTCAGCGTTAGTGGCTGCCTGTCCTAGGTGTGTTTCTAAATGAGGGAGAGGGAGCACGTTTGTGTGTGCATGCGGTGTGTTTACAAGAGTTATGGTAGCAGTTCTCAGCAGTCCACTGAGAGTTCTAGGAAACGGCCCCTGTTATTTTATTCTCGGTCAATGTCAGCTCATGTCAGGCAGTAAAGATCACACAGGACAGCCCTCTCCATCTCGCAGTCCTGGCCGGAGGCCTCAATGGGAGAGGGAAAGGGAGCGAGCTGCGAGTGGGCGGAGAGCCTTCCCAGCACTCTACCAACCACTGCAGGAGGAATTATGATAAACACCACTCTGGAAACCAGATACAACAGTACATTGTGTTCTTCTTCGGAAAAACAACCCGACTTCAGCTCACTTAAAGTAAACAGTTAATCCTGTTTATCTTTTTTTTTTCTTTCTTGATGAGTTGTTAACAGAACAATCTCTTCTGCAAAGCAAATAAGAGATCAGTCCCTTAAATTCATACAGATTTTTTCTTTCCTCTAGAAAAAAAAAAGCAGTTTGATATGTAAACTTTCTACTATCAGCAAACAGTGTGGAATAACAATCTTTCTTGGCTTAAACTGACTTAACAAAGCGATGCCAAAACTGAATGAAACCTTTCCCTCACTTACATATTTTATTTTGGAAAACTGAAGTCCCAAACAGAACATTCTATTCATCCCTTTTAACTATTCCATTTCTGAAAAGAACAAGCAAAACTGGTAAACCAAAAAAAAAATCAGGATATTTGTTGTCCTTGCCACTGGAGCACAGGGTGCCTGGGGAGTAGAGATCAGCTACTGAGCAGGGGGGTGGCTGGTCCCAGGTTTTCCCTGAGAGGTGAAAAAAGAGGAGTCAGACTAATTGACTGCAACTAAGGTAACAAACTGTTATCCTCCTTTTCAAAATATATGCTTACTGTGCAAATTCATGGTGTCCCTGACTTTCAATAATAAGGGTGATTAATCAGAAAAGCAGATGGAATTGATTACGTTGTTTTGAAGGAGTCACCACAGTCTACCTATTAACTACTTCTTACTGGGGACTCCAACCCAGTCCGCTGAAAGCTACAAGCTTTCCCAAAGGGAATTCTAATTTTTAGCACTCAGGAGTTTAAATAGTTCTGAAAGTCAACAGCAAAAGTGTGCTTAACATCCCTGGTCAGTAAAGTTTGTTGATTTAGCTATTTATAATCAAAAAAATACATGATTTGAAAAACTGTAAGAGGAGAAGAAAACTATTTCCCTGTTTTATTTTTACTCATTTTCAAACTCTGAGACCCTGGGTTTTCTGTGCAACTGATGTAATGAAGTGCAAAAACGTAAATTCATACAAGTGAAAGTCTGATTTTCAGATTTTTTAAAAAAATATTTTATATGCAAAATTTTTATATTTTTCCTGTTTGGTTTTCTTTTTCTTTTTTTTTTCCCCTTGAGATCTTAATTTAGTTTGTGTTTATTTTTAAATCTTCTGCAGCAGTTGCTGAATTTACTCTGGTGAGCTCTAATCTGACAGAGCAGGACAAAGCAGAGCTATTTCCCATGGCAGAAGGGAGGCAGGCTCGGGAGGCAGCTATCTGTGGCTGGGGCCAGAACCCCAGAGGAGCAGCCTCAGGACTATTCCCCCAACCCACCACTTAGCCCACCATGGCCTCCAGCCAAGACTGGAAGAGCCAGTATGCCTCCAGGGAAGACCGGAAGAGCCAGTATTGGTAGGACAGGACTCCTGCTGAACACTTCATCTTGCTCCAGGTGCACGCTGTCATTTAACCCCCACCTTTCCAGTGCTGCACCTGCACAAGAAAAGCATGGCTGCCCCCTCATGACTGTGGGTTTGGCCTGCCAAATTTGTCCCCAAATTGATGGACAGCCCACAGCCTTATCTATGAAGGATCCAAGCTGCACCAAGGTGCTGCGTCTCTGAGCAGGGTGGCTACCAGCTGCAGGACTGCAGGGAAGAAGCAACAGACTTTGGTAAAACCTCTCTCGGGAAGCCAGAGAAGAATGTGGTGGTCCTACTGTCTCTGCTTGTTGGGAAACTCCTGGGCCTAGGAGAAGAAAGCAATAAACCTAAATCATTTAGGATGCAGTTGTAATCCATGCACAAAAAAGACCCTCTTGTTTGACCCCTTGTCGGTTGGCCACCCTCACACATTCCTTCGGGAGGGAATGGATCATCCGAGAGGAATGCGGATGAGAGGCGAATCAACCGGTGATCATTAGGAGATGACGCAACAGCAGGAAGAAAATGTGGAAGGTGAAGGAGACAAAGATGAGGAGGAAATGTTCTCTGGTATCACCTCTTTCCCACTTCCTTTCTTACACCTTGCTGTTCTCCATATCTCTTTTAGTTAGGGATTAGGGGGGGAAATGCCAGTCTGTGGTAACACTAGTATTATCCCATGGATGACCTACAAGCAATACTGAAGGAGCACCTTCCCCAGATACACTGGGATTTTTTATGTAATTATGGACATAACAAACCCTGCTGACAGAGAGGTGCAGATGGCAGCAGTTCTTCCAACTTGAAAATGAAAAATGAAGTTTATTTGCCATTTTAAGCTTTCATTTGAACTTTGCAGAATGAAAAATCCCATTTTCAGTCATAGGTCAAGCAAAGCTTTATAAATTACTTTAAAATAAACAGTAGGTTTGTGCCATTATCTAAAGCTCTCTCAAATCAACACCTTTCCATTGATTTCAATAAGCTTTATTTCATGCTGTATAGCAGGCAGAGAAAATATCTGGGCAGCATCAGGTACATTCCTTCACCTTGATTTCATTCAATCATTCATGCAAACTCCATGCTTCTCTTTTAAACCATGTAAACTGAACACCAATCAAGGATCAAACACTGAAGCAATTTTATAAGCACCACGTGTAGATTTTGCTGTAATTTCAAGGAATCATTTTTAGCAGGATCAGAACTTGGAATACAGCACACAATACATTAAAAAAAAAATTGCCGTATTCTCTTCTTTTTGCTTGTCTGTTTGGTTTTTTTTTTTGTTAGTTTGTTTTCTGGTGGCATTTAATTGGGTAATCTTAAAACAGGCACGTAGAACATCTCACTTCTTTCAGCACTTTGTTTATCTTCAGATGCGTAACATTTCAAATATTACATGGACTAGTGGGAAGTGTCCTAAAATAAAAAGTCTCTGCTAGAGCATCTTAATCTCAATCACTCTGTACAGATGATAGTCTATATTTTATATCTCATGCATGTGGAATACTATTTAATTGTAATGACATAATCAGTAATTACACTGGATTTGATATAATAACCCTGATCAAATACTGAGAAACTATGTGCATGGTATATTGATTCCCTTTTCTGCTTCCTGATACAAAGAAAACAGTCCTGAAAATAAGAACCTGTTCAAATATCGGTAGAGGATAGTTTGTTCTCACCATTTACATTCCAAGGAAAAGAAGAAAACAGGACCAAATCTAATCAAAACTACAGGAAGAGTTTAGAGACACAAAAGATAATAACGTAAATTAGAACTGGATTAGGGCCCTTAGTAAACCTATCTATTCATGCCAAAAGAGGTGATTTAATATTCTGTGGTTAAGATTCTGGGTTTGTGTCTTATCCAAAAGACTATCAACAATAACACATTGTTCTCCTACCACCATGCTGGTGGTGTTACAGCCTCTGATGTGATTCAGCACAGACTTGAAGGGACAGACACTGCTAAACATTTGGATTTTCCTTAGCTGTCACCCATTGCAGGCCAGCAGGAGATACAAGATCACAGCCAAGATAACAAGATAACTTTTGTCTTTAAAACATGCAGTTTCCTGTCGATACGATTCTGTATTGTCACATTTGCTGTCTTGTCCTCTTTTTCCTGTCACGCATTCCTTCTCTAATTAAGTCTTCAGGGTACTGCACTGAGGAAACATTAGGACAGGGACTTCACTGTGCCGGCAGAGCACCTGAGATCAGGGTACACGCCCTGATCTTCACTGGAGCATCAGTGTCACAAAAACAGATCAAAGCTTTGGTGTAGCCGTTTAATCATCAGTCGTTGCTGCTTACCCTTAACCACAGGCAATAAGGGTTGGTATTTGTGTTTTCTGAGTACTGTTGCAACTCAGCAGTTGCATTTTTCCCTTTCAGGCTCTCCACTTGAGTAGGATCTCTTTGTACAGAAGGGTGTCAAATCAGGCTGCGAGGCTGCTCCTCCAGCCTGTCTTCACCTTCACCCTCATCCCCAGAGCAAAGCATTCAGGAACTATCAGAGGGAGGTCTGAAGGTTGCTTTAAGGGGGTTCCTTCTTACAGGACATGTGATTATAGGACACGGAGAGCCACTAGCACATGAAAATGACAAAATTTAAATAAATACAGGCCCTATTTTCATGCATTGCCTGTTGTCATGGGACACGCTGTCCATGGTGTTCTCTCTCTCCACTGCCAGGTAATGTGAGAAACCTGTGGTTTTGGATCACCGTGACACTATGTAACTCATGCACTCTTAAGGTGAGGCATACAAAAAGACTCTAAATTTAAATATCGAAATATGCTAAAACAAAATTGACAAAGCCTTCAAAAATATTCTCAAAAATAGGAGATGAAATGCTTACATTTTTAAAAAATGTGCTTTCTGATCACCCACTTTTAAAACATGTTTCCTAAATTCCACTGCTGCAAGAAGTGTGAAAATATCAACAAGACAAGAACACAACAAATGAAAACATAGTACATGAATCCCACTTGGATCAATTTAAGCATTTTGCTTTACCAATTTTAAAAAAACTAAGCTAAAAAAACCTAACCAAAGTGGAATTTCTAAACAAGTGGTTTCAGAGTAGGAAAATGGCATTGTTTCAAAACCTAGCATTTCAGCAATTTCACAACTTTTCATTTGCTTGTACAAGCTTTCCATAAGAAGTTTCCATTATTTTACAAGTTGATCTGACAGCAAATTATTTCTTTGAAAAATTCCCAACCATTTTTCCTAGAAATATTTTTCAAACCTCTAATGCAGTAACTATTCATTAACTTTCAAGGCTTTGTTTTGACAGAACGTATTTATTCAGCACACCAAAGAATAATTATCCAGTATGCCTGTGAGTAGAAGCAATGCTGAACAGTGAGAGACAGAAATCCAATATAAAGATTTATTCCCCTTTGTTCTCTAACAAAACCTGTAGAAATACATTTGAACATATGTGCTGGGTTTGGCTTGGGTAAAGTTAATTTTCTTCAGAGTAGCTGGTATGGGTCTGTGGCTTGGATCTGTGCTGGAAAAAGCGTTGATAACACAGGGATGTTTTAGTTATTGATGAGCAGGGCTTGCAGAGTCAAGGCCTTTTCTGCTTCTCACCCCACCCCACCCCACCACTGAGGAGGCTGTGGGTGCATAAGGAGCTGGGAGGGGACACAGCTGGGATAGATGACCCCAGCTGACCAAAGAAACATCCCACACTATACAGCATCATGCTAAGAAGGAGAAAGAGGGGAGAACATTCAGAATGATGGCATTTGTTTTCCCAAGTCACCATTACCCACGATGAAGCCCAGTTTTCCTTGTCATGGCTGAACACCTGCATGCCCATGGCAAAGGGTGAATGTATTCCCAGCTTTCCTTTGCTTGCATGAGCAGCTTTTGCTTTACCTGTTAAAGTGTTTTCATCTCAAACCATAAGTTTTCTCACTTTTACTCTTCCAATTCTCTCCCCCATCCCAGTGTGGAGGGATTGAGCGAGTGGCTGTGTAGAGCTTAGTTGCCATCTGGGGTTAAACCCTGACAACACATAACTCTTCTTTAAGCAGAAGAAAAGCTGTAGGGAAAGCTGTAAAAAAAGCTGCAAACCTCTCTTGCGTGTTAATTTTAAGTTTTGGAACTTACACAAAAGCAAATTTCTGAGCTTACATCTCTTCCTGATTGTTAAAAATAGCCTATTAAAACTTAGGAAAAGTAGAAACTTACTGAGGAAAAAAGGTAATCTTTAACTTTAGAAAGAAAACCCAAAAAAGCCTGGGTCCTTCACAGAAAAACCAAGAGGTTGAGACTTCTGGTGCCATTCCTGGAGATTCAACATGGCTATAGCTGTCCTCCTGGGGGCCTACCAGTGTGGGGTTCAGGCCCTGATCCTGAACAAGGTAACACGAGAACAGCCTTCTGCCTCATATAGCACCTGAAACAAAGGTACTGGGCTGGGTGTGGGCACAGCAGCCTGCCTGGACACCACTGAGTATTTGAAGGAAGTCAGTGGAGAAGCCCAGAGAGGATCGTGAACCTCACTGAGAAAAGGGGCTAATTCCAACCTCCTCCATCACCTTATCTTACCTGGATTCTGCTAGGCTTAAGGCAGTGCTGACTCACAACAGCAGCTGCAGGATCTGATCCGGATTTTACAGTGTAACTGCACCTACGGTTTCCAAAAGTGGCTAGCGCGCATTTCCAGTGAAAAGAGGGAGAAACACTCATGAGAATCTTCTTGGAGAAAACATAACTACAACCTGTACCTAACCCGATTTGGATGTATCATTATCACTAATTTTAATTTCCAAATTGTAACAGGCATGAACCATATTTCAGTGGTCTTTTTAAGCTGATTAATAGGTTCCTTTAACGGCAGTCTCAGGAGACACAAAATGTTCCACACACAGAACTAGATTTTGAATTTTTTTCAATTTGTATGGAAGTTTAATTCACCACAAACATTCCTTTCTTGACCAAAAAGTTATTTACCTACAGCACACACAAAAATTTCTCGTAGGACAAAAAATTGCGGTATCATCTGATTTGGGATGAAACACCAAAAGCACATTTAATTTCATCCTACAGTGGTTTAACTGGAATTCATAACTCTGTCTTTCCCCATTCATTTCCCCCTTCTCCCCAGACTGCTATACTACATGTGCTTTTCACTACTGCATATACTGACCTTTGTATACCTACTGAACCCAAATTTCAATATGAAGTATAAGTGAAAGATTCCCAGTATTCCTCATTTTTTCATTCCACACGTGGACACTAGTTTTAATCCTACAGCTGGTGTGTTAATGTATTACATCCCTTATATAAACAGTGTATTCTTTGTATATTTTATATTATAATTTTGAATTATTATTAAATTGTTATTATTAAGTG
This sequence comes from Cnemophilus loriae, assembly GCA_013397755.1. Taxonomy (NCBI): domain Eukaryota; kingdom Metazoa; phylum Chordata; class Aves; order Passeriformes; family Corvidae; genus Cnemophilus; species Cnemophilus loriae. The sequence continues at coordinate 1,534,066 of VZTF01004666.1, forward strand.
GTAGGAGCTGGGACCAATCAACTTTGTAAATACAGCTATGTGAACAACATGCAATTCATGAAGTGGCAGGAATGTTTTGTAGAAGCCAGTTACAGGTCCTTAAGTAGGCAATACTGTTTCCTAGCTAAAAAAGTCCTGTTAACAAAAGATTATGGTGAGCAGGGTAGGAAAAGAAAGTGAACAGAAGTTCTTTCTGTTTTATATGCACAAGTCAACAACAGAGGAACAGAAATCTTAAGGCATGGATGCAGATTTGTGTTGGGAACTCCGGGTAACTTCTCTAGCGTCAGCGCTTATAAACCTTGTTAAGAAAGCAAGCAGCCACCAGGTGCCAGAGGGAAACACTGAAATTATTCCAAAATGAGGTCATAGGAACAACTCATCATTTCCAAACAACTACTGCAACAACTAGATAGAGGGTGCTGGTGCTGGCCTGGGAGGACACACACTTGGGAAAAGCACCGTCCCCACCACCTGTATTTTTGCCTACCTGAAGAACAACACAGGCAATTTGTCTACTTCAACAGCACTTACGAGGTGTTATTTATTCGGGTTTAGAAACACACAAATGGAAACTACTGTTATAACTGCTATATTATGATAATTACCACAATGATCCTCTTCTTCTACTGACTCAGTTTATTAAAGCTGCCAGAAAAGATTGCCTAACTGTGACCACTGCTTAGGAGTTAAGAAGCGGTTCAAACTTTGGGTATTTGCAGTTGCAGAATGGGTTGCACCATTTCAGAACAGTGGGTGAAATGGAATAAGGGGGGAATGCATCCTTTGGATATTAAACACTTCCTAGTTTTCTTACCTGCAGGTTGATTTGAGTAGCATTAAATTAAAAAACAATTAAATCATCCGTATTTTCAAAATAAGTTATCTAAAGCCTACACTGGGCAGAAATAAAATACCAGGTATTAACACAACACACAAAAATGGCTTGGAATCTTGTCACAGCTGCACACAAAGTGATGCTCTCAGAAAGCAAGAATATTGTTTTTCACATTGCAGCAGCATTTTCATACACAGTAAGAAACTTCCGCACAAGCTTTGCACTTCAACAGGACAGGTTTTAGTTAGAAGTTCTCCTGAAATACAACCCAGTGAAAAGGAGAAGCCAAGGAATGCTCTTCCTTTGTCTTTCCAAGTCCTTCCCAATACCTCTGTTTAATCCAATCAAATTACAATGATCTGTGATGAGGTCAGTTTGCAGTTTGGGGTAAGACACAGAAGAATGCCATGTGAAAAGAAAGAACAACACCTACTATCTCTGATGACTTAAGGCTGTATTAATCTAAGTAAAACTGCTCAGAGAAAACAGAAATCAGGGTCAGAATACTTGGTCTGCTGAGAAACAGACAAAATTACCTTCCATGTCCTACTTGTTTTGTATGAGATTGTCGTATTAAAAGACTGAAATTAACATAGGCAATCTCAGGACACAGGAAACTTTTTACATTGTTTTCAAATTTCTAGTTGAGTAATGAAAGAAATATTAACATCTCCACCTACACTTCCCCACAAACTAAACTTTTTAATGACCAGATTCAGCTAAGAAAATATCCAACTTCTCATGGCATGCATTTGAGTGCTCTGTAGATTTCAAAACCATTTTTCTCTTCTGTGACTTGAAATTATGTCCACTGAAGGATTTTTCTGTAAAATCGTAAAATTCTGTTTTTCATGATGTACAAGAACAGCAAAATTTTAAACTAAACATTTTTCCTTATGCAAATGTAGATGCAAATACACATTAATGGAGGAAAAAATATATATACACATACATATTGAACTTTCAGACTTGAAATCACTATTTTCCAGGTGGTATCGACAATGAGGTTAGCATCCACAAACTCAAAATTCCCTCTCCTATGAAGACAGGCTGCTAAAATTAGTTTCATATCAGGAAGCAGAGAAACCAGATGCCCCACCCCACTGATTCCACGGTTTTAAGATGTCCCCTCTCTCTTATAATTGTGATGCAAAACCAGGTTGAGGCAGCACAAGATATCAGATCAGGGAATTGATTTGCCTTAACAAACAAATCTCAGACAAAAATAAAGTTATTTACCTGAAGTACTGCATCCAGCTCTGGAGTTTTCAGCGCAGGAAAGACATGAGACCTGTTGGAGCAGGTCCATAGGAGGGCTACGAAAATGACCAGAGGGCTGGAGCACCTCTCCTATGAAGACAGGCTGCTGAGACAATTGGGATTGATCAGCCTGGGGAAGACAAGGCTCTGGGAAGACCTTACTGCCTTTCAATATTTAAAGGGGGCTTATAAGAAAGATGGGGACAAATTTTTCAATAGGTTTTGTTGTGATAGGAAAAGCTGTAACGGTTTTAAATTAAAAGAGGGTAGATTCAGACCAGATAGAAGGAAGAATTTTTATTTTTTTCTACAATGAGGGTGGTGAAACACTGCAACAGGTTTTCCATACAAGTGGTAAATGCCACATCTCTGGAAAAATTCCAGGCCAGGTTGGATGAGGTTCTGAAACACCTTATCTAGTTGAATATGTCCCTGCTCAAGGCAAGGTGGTTGGACTAGACAGCCTTTAAAGGTCCCTTCAATACAAACCATTTTATGATTCTGTTTTTCTTTTGCATCTGTTTGCTGACTTAGCTTCACAAACAGCTGTCCCAGCTCACCCAAAAGGGCACCCTGGCATATAGTGGCAAAAAGACAGCTCACCGGGGTGAGGAAATCTGCGGAGATAGACATGGAGTCAGATTAATTTCAAAGCAGATGAGAGAGAAAGAGAATAATTTAGCATGGATTTCCCAAAGAGAGATCACAGCTTTGTCACGGCCAAGATGAAGCATAAAAACAAATGGGCTTTCTGCCACTGGCTGAAGGTCCATCACAATCTTCTCGCCTCAAGCACTGGTCTTTTGGCTCGGTTTTGATGGAAATATTGGTCTGAAACCCCACAGACTGGGGGGATTGCTATTCTTGCAAGAATAACACTTGTAAAAATAATTTTTACACAAAAATTTTTACACAAATGATAGCGCACAATGTTACATTAGAAACAATATCGCATTTTAATTTTATAACTGCAGAAGAGACAGGCAGATTTTAAAATGTAAGCTTAACCCAGTAGGACCTGCAGAAACACTTCAAAATCACTGAAAGCCAGTCTAGTGGAAAACATGTTTAAAACCCTACAAAAAGTTTACTTTTTTGCATATTTTAAAGTCCATTTAGTCTTTTCAGTTTGCCAGTGTGCATTTACACCTGTACACTAGAAAAACACACAAACACATAACGTAATTTCCCCAGCAGAATCAGCTCACTAACACCGAACATGTAAAACAGTCATCAAAAGTGAAGTTCAGGCTTTCAAACTCAAATTTCAATCTGTGTCCAACTGCCAACTACACTTCTGACTCATATTTCTTCTCATGTACCTTCCGTATAGTTTACTGAATTTGTTCAACTTACCTAAAGCTTCAAATGTGGATGCCATTTAATGGTCTGCTATAATGATTTTCTATTTTACTTGTATATCAATTTTATTTAAAAAATTGCTTCAAGATCCTTAGTGACATTTGCAACCCTCAAAATACACTGGAGTGAAAAATTATTATGTTCAAATGAACATATTCACTTTAATATTTCCTTTTCTTGGACTGAGGCAGATCAGATGGTAAATGAGACTGTTACGAGCATTGTTTCCTTTGGTTCATCACTTTGTACTTCCAGGAATTAAAATTAAATTTATTTCTTTTTCATAATGACCAAAGTAGCACCTATTTAAGGAGATAGTGACAAACCCAGCAAATTTTCTTGCCGATATAAAGAGAGGGGAAAAAAAAGAAAAGAAATCATGTTTGCTGTTTTTAAAGAACTAAATGGATGTAAACTGTCAGACTCTGGGTCATCAAGCACAGGCCAGAGCATTGGCACGAATGACCGTGTTGTGAAGCCTACAAACTTTATTTGGTTTTTAGTTCACATTCCTGTAGAGTGAGACATTCTTAATTCGGGAGAGCTACGGATAAACATTTATGGGAAAAAATTATTAAATATTTCCTTTCACAAAGGTAGCAGGCAAAATAAAAATAAAAACAACTCCTGCACAAAATGCTAAAGGTGGTCTTTAACTATCAAAATTCAGCAAAGCAAATGAGGTATCTATGCTCCTTTCTGACAGGCACTAGGGGCTTTTACTACTGAGAGACCAATCCTCCCTCCACCATTTACCATCCACAAGCTCCTGCGGTGTTTATTTTCAGACTGGAATAGTATTATCCATATGTGAAATGGATACCCAAACAGTCCAGCCCATTATATGGAGGTAATAGTAACTTGGTGCACATTTGCACCTAGATTTGGCCTTACAGAAGAAGTGAAAATACTTACAAGGTAATGGCACTTATTACACCACCTGACGTAATACATAACTGCTGGTCACTTCCCAAACCTCTCACTGAACTCCAGTAGCCTTTGAGAGCTGTTTGTTGCACTTCAGTTTATGAGGCAATATTTTAAATGTTCTTACTCCAAAGAACTCTTGGAATGATGAAACCCTCTGAATATTTTATTTCTAAATATGAAACGTGTTCTGCTTGCAGAAGATTTCAGAATTTTAAACAAATGTAAAACAGAGTTTATTCACCCCAGTGAAAGAAGACATCCTGTAGAGGGGTCTGAGGCTCGAGTGGACACTGTGCAATTTCTCCTCGCTTTAGCCCTCGGCATTACAACCCATTTGTCTAAGTTAAGTTTGAGAAATCCACAGGAACACCTAGGAACGTATATCAGATGTGTTTTGATCAGTGTGTACAGGGAGTTGAACCTTACTGTAACTCTACAAGCAGGAACATGCTGGCCTGACTGTACATGGACCAGGGATATCAAAGCTCTTTTCCTCCTCCGACCAAGTAAGACACAAACGTTCTCTACAGGAAATTCGAAGGCACGCACACCACCCCTGCCGCACTGCAAACTTCATGTGATTTTTAGCTATTGAAAATACAGAAGATTGCCTCCTCTTCCTTCTATATCTATAAACCTATCTATCACCCTTCCGTTATAGCTATAAAATGATGTGTGGCTCCTGACTTCTTAGGAAGGGTGTTCTTCTCCTGATCCCTCACTAATTGTCAAGACCAAAGTCCAAAGAGTTTGCACTAAATGGGCAAATCTTTGAGAGCAACCTGGCAGCTCCTTCCAGTCAGCATGCAAAGATGAGGTTGCTTTTAAAAATTTTATCACGATTGTGGTAAGGCCAAGGTTTTATTAGTACTTCTAGTATTTGATGCAATTTCCTATAAACTCCCCAATGTAGCTAAAAAATAATCTGGGGCACCATCAGTATAGCAAAACCTCGGGTGTATGTTTTCCTGAAATGTCACACAAACATCTATCAGAGTTCTCTTTGTGGTACCACTATAATGTTGTTACACCAGAAAAGGAAAAGTCAGTAACAATAAAGCAAATTTTGCTTCTCAGATGTCCAACGGAATAATACGCCAAAGATTTAGCCTTCCAAAGGAACAGGCAATACATATTTAGTAGAATTAGTTTCACAGCACTGTGTGTTACCACAGCTATGCATAAAGATGTCATAGAGCTTGGCCTTTGAGGAGAGAACAAAACAACTGAAAAACAGGACTGACAGGAGGAGAATAAACTACTCTTTCCTGGGAACTGAGCTATGCTAAATAACTGATCCTTCTTGAAAAGCCTCAAGTATCATACTGCTTTGACTGTTCACTAGTTAACCTGCTGCCTGTCAGGGAAACTGGGAGTATTTATCAGGTAGTATCTTTAGTTAGGTGACTTCAAACATTAATCATATTTGTTAAAAAAAGTTGGTGTAGTAACTGCAGTTTCTTACTCATGAGGGATAAAATGCTGCATTCCACCAGTTTATTGAAAATTTCTGCAGCCTAATATATCTAAAATATAGTCAAACAAAGTAATTTTTAAAAAATTAAAAGATTATTTTTATGTGGCTTACTATATTTCTTCTAAGAAACAATAAAAGGGTAAAATGCCCTAACAAAACATCAAGATATTACGACATGGTAAAAGAGATAATTCTACCTGATTGCCACACCTTTTAAAATTACCTATAAGGAGTCTTTTGTTCCCTCGCTCTTGGAATGTCAAGCAACTCATAAATAATAATCTGGACCTAAATAAACATACGTTAGTTAAAAATCCCGTATTTATTTAAAGAATTAAATGAATCATTACTTCAAGTATTCAAATAGCAATATCTTTCCTCAGTTTCTTACCTAACCTCTCTTTTATAAAGGCAACCTAAGACTATACCAGTAAGATAACGGCAAATTTTTCTCAACCTGTTTAAAACATTCACTAGGCAGTTTTAAATACCATCAGAAATGCTTAATATTATTATATTATGCTAGCTTAAAGCAAGAAGCTATCTGTAAGTCTTTATAGCAGGAGAAACTGAATTATGAGGGTTTTTTTTCAGTATTCCCTTAATGCAATTACCTCGGTTCCTATATTTTGTCATTCTATCAGTAACACCAAGATTTTTCAGCAGAATGACAAGAAGCAAAAAGATGAAGAAAGTAAAAAGACCCTGATAATACATCAAGACTTAAAAACCCCTAAATGATAAAGAGTTTGTTTCTTGGTTGTTTTTTTTTTTAATAAGAGAAACGTATCTTCACTTGGGGGTCACTTCCCCCCTTCACATGTAACATATCTAGATAAGCTTAAAATGTTCTTTTATTCAAGAGAGGGCTGAGTTACTTACAAAGAATTACTTCCTCTTCGCCAGTGGTTTGTATCAATTTAAGACAATAACATGGAGAGATGTGTTTTTAAAGTGGGAAAATCCCAGCAACCCACAGACATGAGCAATGAAGGTGCATACAACCTCTAAGGGAGTAGAGGATGGACAAAAAGGAAGCAGGGTCAAATCTTGGACCAATGTCCTATGAAAAAATGGCTAAATTGCTGTTTGAAGGATTTCTTGACAAACAAAGATGGCAACATCCAGTTGCGCCCTCCCTCCAGCCCCCTTAAGTAATAGATAGTTGCACTCAACTAAAACCACCTTGGTTTAAACACACAGTTTCTCCTACCTTCCCTCATTATCTGGTCAGAATTAATGATTATCTGATTCATTAACTGTTACTCAATTACCACTTAATCCAATCCCCATCAACCAATCCTAGGCACACCTTTACAATCACAATAAATAAGATGAACGTTCACCTCCTCCTCTTCTTTTCCCACATCTCCTTGCTTTCCTCCCTTTCCCACTCCCCCCAGATGAACACATTCTGGGATTTATTTTCCTTTATGAGATCCAAGAACTAGAGTGTTCTCTCTACATTTTCCACACACGGTGAATAGGAGATGCGGTCCCAAGCCCACCCTCCGGTCTCACCTTGGAGAGAGTGTCAGTGACTCCTGCAGTGTTGCAGTTCTAGCAGTACTCCTTAAAAAGATACCAACATTCCTTGACTGTCTTTCCTCCTCCAATGCTACTTTTTGGGGTTGTTTTTAATTTCTCAGCTCCTTTCAGAGAAGCACCTCCTTAGCCCAGCTCACTTTAATTGTTCAGAGAAAACTTTCGTTCACCCTAAATGAACAAACTACTTTAAAGGCGAAACAATCAGAAGAAATACAAATTGCTGAATAAAATTCTAATCACTGTACTGCCCTATTCCACATGCTCTGCAACTGGTCTATACTGTATGCCACACGCCAAAATGATTTGTATATACTGTTGGCATTTTTCATGTTCCCCGCAATGTTTAGAATACCACACAGCACAGGGTGCAAGAAGATAAGATCGTTTATGTAAGCAAAATATGACCTTACAAATGTGTAAATCCCTTATGTGCGTATGCAGGAGAAATAGCTGTGAGTACCAGTACCGTTTGTATGTGTAATTATTTGCTTTACATGCCACATCAATTCTGCAAACAAATAGTAACTATTTAGCAATATTCATCTCTTTCTATTGTATAATAGGGGGGAGAGAGAGAGAAAGGTAAGACTTTAAAGTCCATTAATAAATATATACTGACTGCAAACTAATATAGAGATGTCAAGTTTGTGCTGTGAAAACAGAAATTTATGGCTGATAAAACAGCAGAAAATGGAAAGAACAGCCTGATCCAAAAAATTGGAAGCGCTGCAGGCTGTGCTGCTCTGAGAAAAAACATGGGCCCAGAAAGAGTAAACACAAGAGTTTATATGTATCATTCATTCATATAAACATATATAAACCCACACACATCCTAAGTTGTGTTCTTGTGGATTGTTGGGTTTTTTTTATTCACAAGCAGATATAGATAAACTTACTAAACCTTTCTGTTCAGAATCTGAAGGTGATAAGGTTAAGCACTCTGAAATCAACAGATGACACATTCAGTTTTCAGTACATACATGTATTCTGCAGAAATCAGGTATTATATCTCTTCTGAGTATTTTGCACCTGTGCCTCTCAAAAAATGGTTAAAGAATGTCTGTATTAGCAGGTCCACAGCTTGAGCAGACCAGCACCGTTTGAATCAGGGTACATTTCAGTCCCATTGCTGGGTAAGAAAGAGGAATTCTGTCAGCCCTGGATCAGGCTACAGGTAAGTGCCACACACCTCTTGCTTCACACACATGGAAAGTATCATGTGATGCCCTCACAGAGGGAGCTGGAACAGTGTGGTTTATGCCCTACTTGGGAGGATGGCTTGGGAACAGCTTTACTTCAGCTCTCTGTCCCGCATCTTGAAATATTTCCTGCCTGGGGTGGCATGAACCTCTCAGGCTGGAGGAGGAAAGTCTACCCTTTATCTCTCTTCCCCTCCTCCCTTTCCAACCCCAACTGTTTCCATGGTGGAGCCAGCTGTAGCCGCTGCCAAAGAAAACAAGCCATTTTCCCACCTCGAGGGCATTCCCCTCCGAACATCAAATGTCTACAGCAAACAACGGAGTTGAAACAGCTTTGCAAATAAAAGGTCACAAGAATTTTTCATAGTCAAAAATATCATGATACCTAGATGCAGGGGTTGCTTCCAGCTCACAAACACTACACATGCTTCCAAACACACTTCACTGTGAGCTGAACTAGTCTTTGCTGAGACATTGCATGGTCCCAGTGATGTAACTTAAATTCATTCTCCCTCAAGCTATTTTGTAATCACCTTAATAGTCAGGTCTTTAAAATAAGAGATTTTTAGTTTGGCAAGGGAGTGCATTTACATGCTGTAAGAAGCAAAGCAAACTGTAGGGTGTTCTGAAATAGCAGGTCACACACTAAGCAGTGCACAAAGTAGGGGAAAGGAGAAAGGGCATGTGCTACTGGAGAGCTTCAGGGAGAAGAGCAGAGCATGTGATAAGCTGTTGATGGAGCTGTGCTTTGCAAGCTCTAGCCAAAGGACAAATGAGCAATGCAGAGAGCCCCTGGCTGCCAGAAGCTACTGAACCCAAACTAGAGGCCTCCATGGACACTTGGCAGCACGGGGTTCAGCAACAGCAGGAGCCACATGTTTTCTGGGCTCCCGCTCTATGCCTGCACATACACTCAGCCCTGCCACCACAGCAGTATCCCATGGGCTCACATTTCCCCACGGCCACCCTGGCCTCCGCCATCCAAACATCCCCTCTGCTCCATTCCACTACAGCACTGGCATTCCTGCCTTCTCCACAAGCACACTCCGGTGGTCTTCCCTCTCTCCTTTCTCTCAGAAGCAGAGGGGTTGTCAGGAAGTGTGTGATACGCACTGAGTGCTGCTGCTAAGAAGATGAATAGAGAACACTTAGTCCCTAGACCAAGAGCAGAAGATGAAAGATAACTCAAGAAATCATTTAGTGGGAAAAATACTGGACAAGATACCACTGGACAAGTTTCTGTTACTAATCCCTAGCTAAACTAAAATTCCTTCAGCTGAGCATAACAAAATAGTTTTACTGTGGGAAATTACCAGAGTTTAAATGTGCACCCCATGTATTTGGCATTCATCTCCTCGAAAATTCTGCATACAGGTAAGCCTCAGCAAAGAGGGAAACTGTGATTATCTGCATTTTTCTGCATTGCTAGGGCAGTGGAGGAAGGGAGTGGCGGGCATGGGTTGAAGGTACTGAATCTTCAGAACTAATTATGTCGAATATGAAAATGAAAATTGTCATAATTTCATAATAAAAAGGGCTTGCTTTGGATTTCTTTTTTACTTTCCCACTTCCCTATTGGATAGTTTAGCAGACACAAGCCAGGAGAGCTGGTGACTGGAAGAGTAGTTGAGCACTTGCTCATTGAAAGAACTAACCCTACACATCTTTCACAAATCACCAACCTGCCAACTCCCACGGGAAGCTGCCCAACAAGACCATCACTCTCACTTACTGCCTACAGCTTCTCCCAGGATTTCAACACCTTTCTGTACATTCATGCTTGACCTAAAGTGCCCAGTATGGCAATCTTGCCTTCCCTCCTCCGCCTTCCCTCCTCCTTCTCCACTTGGAAAAGACCGGTCAGCCAACATTTTCTTAACAACAGGATGAAGAAACCTGTAAGTCTGACTAATTGCAATGAGTCTGACACTCATAGAACAAAACATCTGAGTTTTTAGGTTTTAAATGTGGGTGATTGAGAAAACGGGACTTAACTGGTGAAGGAAACTCGTAGTGAAAGGTCACTGATAACTGGGGGGGGAGGGGGAAAAGGGAGTAGTTGTCTGTCATTGGGATATAAAACGTTTCTATTTGACAGTTTTCTGTGTTCAACCATGAAGTGACAATTGGTTTATAGACACTGTAACTTTAATTTTAGCAGAGACCATCAATTCAGATTAATCTGGAATCTTAACTCAGCACTTCCAAATAAAAACAGAGTTCAAAAACTGTTACTGGTAAATAGCACCATATGAATAATCTTTTTTTTTTTTCTTCACTCTTTGTTCATAAGGCACATCTACCAATTATCACATGTCTAGAAACCTTAACCAGGTTCATGGCCCATCACACTGGGCACATGAGATATGCAGCAGTTTGCTTAGACTGCTCACATGCTTTTAGCAAATTTCAGCAGATGGATGAAACAAATGTGTGTGTGTGTGTGTGTGTGTGTGTGTGTGTGTGTGTGAAGAACAACAGGCCATGTAAATAATCTACAGAAATCATTATTAATTTTTTCTGTTGTCTTATCTTTACTGTAGTGAGTTGTACTGTGTATGGATGGATTTCCAAAACACACCAACAAGGTCTCCAATTCTAATACCTCCTTAAAGTTCCCTCTTCTTCAGCATCCATACCATTTCTACATCTTAACCCCAAGACAATAATTTCTTTTTTTCAAGCAGGCAAAACAATTATTTCTCAGATATTAAATACACTAACATAATACAGACACATACAGAGAGAGAAAATATGCATTAAATGTTTTGCAAAGGGGCCAAATAAGGGAGTTTCTGGCAATTACTCAGCATAAGGAGTAAGGTATATGGTGAATAGATTAGATAAAATTAGTAGTTGTCAACCCAGTACTGCCTGATGACAGAAATAACAGGTTTATCTCTCTCTTATCCATGCCTCCCACATATCATGTGCCTCATTAGGATCCTATGGACAGAACACACAAGAAAAAGACCGTCCCCCAAGCAATCAGAAAAATCCATCCAAAAAATAAGTGAAAAATCTCCTGCCAGATTTAGTAAAAATGATTTCACTTGGTTACAGGATATAATTATGTGCTATCCTAGACTATCACTGAAGGAATGGGAAAATCCATGCTGTAACCAGGTGCCTTGCCATGGTTAAAAATGCCTCCTTGCCCTCAAACACGTGTTCTTTGCATGTTGGAAAAACTAGCCATAAATTAAAACCAAAAATTAAAGACAACTGGCAACGGACTCAGGGAAAGGACTGGGCAGTCAGGATCTAGCTATGTTAAATTTGGCTGTGTTGAGTTAGATGACACAGAAGGATGAACTTTGAGAAAGCACTAGAAACACTTTTGCCAAATATTTGGAGGAGAAAGATGTTGCTTTTTAGGCTACACGTTCCATACAGTATCTGGTACAACGATCTGTGACCACAACACCCAGAGCTAGCAGCACGGTGCTGGTTGTCTCAGCCATCTTTGCGGGAAAACTTGGTTAGGTAAAACTGCTTTTCCCAATTATCCACATTCTTCCAACCAAGTTCTTACGCAGAGGTTTTCGTATCAGTCACAAGAGCATGAGGAACAAATGAGCAAGGACCCTGAATGGCTGAACAATAAGCCCAAAACAAGCCCAAGGGCCAGCATGTGATGACACCGCATAGGTCATTTCCTTCCGCATAAAAAACACAAATGCTTAGGAAGCACTTAGTAGAACAGTAAAAATTAACAAAAATGTTTTCTGTCAGATCACACCGAACAAGCTTCCAGCAGATTTACCGAATGGTGCAAAACATTCCAGCTCAATTTTGCTGGTTTGCATTACAAGGAAGAATGTGAGCACATCAAAGCTTAAATTTGCCGAGTAAGAAATTATTCTTCTGGTCCTCAAAAGACCAGCTGACTTTGAAATTAGAACGAACCAAGCCTTGACCACATCTGTAAAGGCAAAAGAGAACCAAATCACACACACACGATCTGTAGGGAAGTCTAGATAGTGCCTACATAAGTTTTCTCAACTGTGTTTTGAGGTTAAGGCTGTAGGCACTGAACACGCATCATTAGTGAGCTGTGCTTCCACAGCCTCGCAGGGCTTTCAAGAGCCTGTCACATTCTTCTCAAGTGGATCATTAAGGGTGGTGTACCTAAATGGATGGGTGGAGGAAATTTATCTGAACAGAAGATTAGAAGTGATTCAATTTTGGGAGATAACCTGACTTTTTGTCTTGCTAAGACTATAGTTCAACCATGTGAGTTGACAGCAGTTTCACACATGGATTCTGTTGTGCAGATGAAAAAGAATAGCACTATAAAGCTTCTTTTTGTGAACCATAAAGGTATAATTCTGACACGATGATGGCTGATGTAATCAACGTTTTCATGAGGTTAGGCTTAAAGAGGCAAACAAAGCTTTTTACAGTGAACTTTTTGAATTCCCCTTGACTGAAAAGAGTTCATCACTGACAGCTGGTGGGACTGCGACAAAGATAAGAGGAGTGGAAATTCATGCTGAGATCGTTTTACCATGGTGAAGGAATCTTCTCTCTCTGTAAAACACACTGCAAGTAGCAGAAAAGACCTGGGAAGAAGAGGAATAGATGGTCTTCAGTACAATCTATCTTAGGAAGAAGAAAACTACTTGAGAGGGAAGTCAGTGCTGAAACTTTCCACTGCTAAGCTTTAACTATTAGAAGGACTAAATTATCTGTGAGAAAGCACTAAGTTCATTTCACACCTTCCACAGAAATGCAAAGCACAGTACAGACAAAATCTCCTACTTTTTCTTTAGGCACCTCTGTGGTTGCCTGGATAAATGGAGGTGTCAGAATTGTAAGGGAACACTGACTGACCAGGAAAGGAAATTGTGTTATCGATGCAAATACCAGAGACCATGGTGCTTGTCATACCGAAGCTCTAAAAACAAAACTTCTCGTGCCTTCCTCATTCTCTGTTTTGCAGTTGCTTTTGCTATTTATTTTTAAATACCCTCCTGACCAACTAGCTTCCAGAAGAAGAGAGGGGAAAAAATCATAAAAGCAAAAACGGGGAGAAACCAGAAAAAGATAGCTGAGCCATCAATTTCTCTAGACTAAACCTTTAGGTCCAATTCACCCTGTGCTACCGCCAGCCACTTACATCATTCATAGCAAAAACTTTAACAGTCCAAACTGGTGTGTTCAAGACTTGCAGGAATACTGCTTATTCACAATATATCCTAAAAGCTAAACACAATATAATTTTAGCAGCTGCATAGCTGCAGAGCATTATTTAAATAGAATAGCTTTTAAACAAGCAGTACACCATCTAAAGATGCAAATCTCAACATTTGCTACGCTATAAGTTTTTATACAAAATCGTCTTGAATCCTGGAAAACTTGTTCGTTAGAAAGGTGCATGCTGTTCTAATATATATATCCTATGTCAGCACAAACAGCCTTCATGTAAACACGCAGCCGGGAGTACCATGAGTAACAACTCTGTTTCCATCAGAAGCCCTTTATCCTGCGTAAGAGGTCTGCACGCTAATAGATGTCCTAGGCTAATGCTAACTAGCTACAGCTGGCTCGCAGCTATAAAAAGCATTAATGAAAACATAAATACTAACTTCTCCACTTCCCTCAGCCCGTACGTCAGGGCTGCGCAAAGGCACCGCTTTCCAAGAGGGCTGTGTGAATGAACTGGCTGCTCTGAACCAGCTCGCTCTGGTTCAGCCGGGCTTGTTTACTGAACAGCGTGTGCAGAGACACGCCGGGGGATGCAGGGGGAGAGACGCACCACGTGCCCTCCCGCAACCCCGAGCCCTGCGCTTCCAGGGAGGGCTTGCATAAAGGCAGGAAATATCTGTTCACCGAGGGACTGACCCGCGGGCACAAAGTGTCAGTCTGCACTGACGCTGATCGCAGCCCGACTTTACCATATATCCCTGTGTTTTGCTGTAGTATCACTTTGCTTTGCTGTTACAGATTCAGCTATAATAAATAGCGCAGGCAGCGACGTACACGGAGCAGAGGAACAACACTTTATACCTGAGAGTTCCGCGCACTCTCAAAACTTACTACAGTACTTACATTTTTATTGTGCCAAATACGTAACTAAATTGCGGGGAAAAAAAGGAAAGAGACTCAGGTTTATCCAGGACATATAAAGAAAAGGGAAAAAAGCATGTATTTCTCCTTCATGGAACTAAGGGTTGCAAATTGAGACCAAAACATCAGGATACTGAAGTGCTACACAAACACATTAATTTTTATTAATCCACACTGAGCACACACAAAATCTTCATTATTATTTGACTATTGGACTGTTTATCTGCTCTGTTAAAATAGTTGGTTTTATAGTGAAAGCAGTTACTTTGCCACGATCTGCTTCTATGGATTTCAGCAGGTGACCTCAGAGAGAGACAAACCCTTCAGGTGTTTGCAGGGAGGCCAGGCATGTTGGCTTGGCTAGGCTAACCACAAGCCTGAATCAATAAGAAAGAATCATACCTAGCTTTTATTTTTCATTTTCATTTTAATAATGGAAATCCATTTATACTCCAGGCTGATCAGGAAATTTGGGATTCTTCATTGAAAAAGTTTAGGAATAGCCAAAAGTACATTTATCTTAAAAAAAAAAAAATCTTATTTCCAAATATCATGATTCTTCTTTCTCATGATTTTGTTCAATGCATGACTTTTTAACTTCTTCTGATTTGCACTACTCAAATAGCAACTGCAACCAGGCAGATCGCCCCCAAATGCAGCTTCTGTGTATTCACCAGGGATCAAACAAATGCAACCCATTTGTCTACTAAATCTAGCATACAGAGGTTATCCTATGAGGTACAACCCTTGCAAGCATTTAAAAAGAAATCATCCGATTGCAATCCGTTGATTTGCTGAAGTTGCAGCCTCTAAACTGGATGTGACACCTCTTTTTGCTTTGAATTCGCCCCCTTCTCCTTGTACATATAAGCTGATTTCCAACCAATTTCTTAAAAATCCACAGCCTTAGTAGAGTCCCTTCCCACTTGCACTGTTGAAACATAAACAGCCTGAGAGACACTGATTTTCCTAACTGTTCATGCATCCACTTCAAATACCTGTTTTCTCAGGATGTTATTGCTATGATTCTCCCTCAAACCCTGGCAGTCCAAATAAAAAAGGTGACTCAGATACACAGAAGCACCAAGGTATAGATGAGCTCCTAACCCAGATATTTTTAATCATGACTAAACAGCCCAAGCTGCAGCAAGAAAGTTTTGGCAGTTTTCAGCTCCCTTGGAAAGGAAACATCCACTTACCATTAAATTAAATAGAAATAAAGAAATTAAAAACACTTTTGGAAAGATTAGGTACTGAGTGTCTTTGCTAACATTGTCTTCCACTTCCCACTTACATTATGTTAATACAGCCAGTTAATTTATAGCTCCATATTGAAGATGTGACATAACTTGTTCCAATCAAATTAATTTCCTTGCACATTTTTCCTCATGTCAAACAGAATTTACAAATTTTGGCATTTGTTCAGAGACAGTGGAAAATGCATAATCCCATTGTTATAGGACAAAGACAAGAACATCTGTAGTTGTCATGACTAGATCATATTCGATTTCAATAGTGGGGAAAGCTGCTGCCTCAGAGAGGAAATCCACAGACCAGGGTATTCAGAGCTCCATCCAACCCAGCTCTGAACACTTCCAGGGAGGGGGCATCCACAATCTTTCTGGGCAACCTATTTCAGTGTCTCAGCACCCTTACAGTAAAGAATTTTCTCCTAATATCTAATCTAAACCCACATCCCTGCAGTTTAAGGTCATTCCCCGTTGTCCTATCACTACATGCCCTTGTAAAAAGTCTCTGTTCAGCCTTCCTGCAAGGCCTCTTTATGTACTGGAAGGCTACTCTAAGTTCTTCCCTGGACCTTTCTCTTCTCCAGGCTGTACAGCCCCAAATCTCTCAGCCTGTCAAATGTGAAACACCTCTGGAGTACACTTTGCATTCACTCCTAGCCTTAGGCACTTGCAAAGCATGTTGTCCAGAGGAGTCCACACTGCAGTCAAACACACACCTCCAATCAAGTATCTAAATTCAGCGTGTTACAAACCCATTTTGAACATATATCAGGCAGTATGTATCAGTTAAAGAATTCCTTTTTTTCTCGTTGTAGGACGAGAATTTAAAAAATAACTAAACCTCTCTTAACTGCCATCCCACTCAAACCCTTACACTGTGAAGTGTAATACACACTAAGTTCATCCCAGGCCTTTGCTCATCACTTTCCCCATTTGAGGAGCATGTCCTTCTCCAAACCCCGTGAAGTGCCCTTTAGTCAAAGAGGGAGTTGAAGCATTAACTGAAACGAGTTTGAGGATTTCAGCACAGCAGATCCCCACTCAGTGTGATGCTGCTGACTGCCTTTGGCTGTGAGAAATGGAACAAAACCGGCAGCCACCAGTCAGGACTGGCACGTGAACATAAGATAACCTTGTTACATTTATAACTTACATACCAATTTTAAACCACAATGCTTACTGAAAGAACTAATTGTCTTCTCTGAGGAGCTTTGTTTTATTTGTATTGTCTGCTGTATCTTCATCTTTTGCATTTTGTAAAAGAAAGTGTAGAAGAGCTTAAAATATAGATGTCCAGGTCTATGTTTCAGCAAGATTGTCCTTTTCAAAGTCTGTCTTGTCTTAATTGAGTGTGCCCATAATCTGCACAGAACTGTGTATTCCTGACTCTTTGAGACTCAAGACCTCCTTCCTCCCAGAAGAGTATGTTTGTAATACTTTTCTGAGGAGTTATATATCTCTTATATCCAACAGAAGCTTTTACAAAGCTGATGATAGAAAGTTATTTCTAAGAGTCTTCCATTCTGGAAACCTGCTATTACATAAAATCTGTGCTAATGTTTTTCTGCATGTGCGCTACCTCTGCAGATACTTAAGGCTATGCATACAAAGACTGTTTACCTGCCCAAGTGGCAAAGAAATTCCATGCAATATTCAGGTGGTTAAATTTCTCTCCCAACTGCTAGCTCACCTCCATCCAGGCATTTATAACATTTATCACTGCTCATGGTTCTTGCCTTTGGGTACGATGGTAGAAGGAAAACAAATTCCAGAGACACTATCTGACTTTTACAAAGGTTTCTGAGAGCTTCAGCACAACTTTAACACTTTCTCCAGGAAGTCATGTAGTCAGTGAAATGTAGAGGTGTAAAACACACATGGAAGATTTCTCCTCTCAGTTCCATCAACCACATAACTTTCAGAGATACAAAAATTCAGGGGGAAGAAAGGTCAAAGCGAAGGGTAAGATTCCATACCTTTTACGTAGGCCATCTTAGAATAATTCTTGACAAATAACAGGTGCTGGAAAATTACTATTCCTGTTTGAAACAATGCAGTGTACAACAGCACACACCCTGAATGTGGCTCTAGGGCTGGTAAATTACCTTTTCAAATTGTTTGTTTTCTTCTCCCGAGACTGGTCTCTACTGTAGGATAATGTGCAGGGACCACATCACTCTTCCCATTCCCACCATTTACACAGTCCCTCAAAAACAACCAATGGGGTACATACAGCCATGAAGCAAAGGGCAGTGGGAAATGAGGTGTTCAGGTGCAATAAAGCTTCCCCAGCTTCCTAAAGTCCTGCGTGTGATCATCAGAGGTGGGAGGTATGAAATGGTTACAAGGTAAGTGGTGGGGAACACACAGCTCTACCTAATGATGCTTCTATACCACTTACCTGTCTCTCTGTGCTACTCAGGTGTCTCTACAATTTCTCTGTCGTAGGGAATACAACAGTTAGTAGAGCTATTCCTCCTTCTTGACCAAAAAAAAAGCTTGGGGTGTGTGTGACTGTCTTCTGTCAGCACATGGGTGCTTAACTGATCAGTCTAAGCACTTGAGTACGGAGGAAATAAAGCAACCAGTGTCTCCTTTTTGCTAGATGCATACAGGAACCTGCACACACAGTATTGGCTATCTAATAGTTGGTTTCTATTCCTGTCCATTTGCTCTCCAAGGAGACTGAATCCCTGTCACACTTGTGGTCTGTGCTGGCTATTGTCTTCCTGAGCCTCTTTTCTGTACCAGCATTTTTTATCACTGCCCTGACATATTTTAGAACAACAGCAAATTGTTTAATTGCCTATTCCCAGCACAGGGACGAAAAACGCTGGTGTACACTGAGGGGTCCTTTTTTTTTCATTTGTACTGAGTATATCAGATAACAGTGCTTTCACCTTGCCCTTGGACAGAATAAGATTATGTAAATATTTAGCACTGAAAAATAAACGGCAATGTCAAATTAACAAATTGTTGTACTACGGTGGCACTGGAAGAAGCCCAAGTTCCATCTAGTCATCTGCAGCATCAGCAGCAGGGAAAACAGACTTTCAGGGCTATCCAGACAACAGCCTGGGGAAGCTACAGTGTTAACTATATAAGACAATTTAAAGTCTTAGTTAGACAGTGTGATACTAAAGCTGTTTTTCCAACAGTCTTTTGTCCTCAGTCTCTGTTTTGGTGGCTCCAGTTGGAGAATTACAAATAGAGCAGGGTGGAGGCAAAAGGGAATAATCCAAGTGTCAGAGAGTCTTTACTGTGAATAAAAAAATGAAAAAAAAAAAAAGAGAGAGAGAGACTTCAAAGCAGAAACCAGTTACTAGAGCTTGAACCACAGCTATTAAGAGAACTATTATAATTCTGTCAAGTAGCAATTAGACTACTTTGCAAGAATATTAAGAGCACGTATCTTCACTTCGGAGAAGGATTTGGAAAGGGGAAAAATAGAGAAACCTTTTAGTTTATGGAGTACTCTCTACTGCATTTCAGTTACTTATTTCCTGTTTATTTTCCACTTGAAAAATCACATCCCAGAAACATAATGTAATTTTTAAAAACTTGCATTTATGACCATTCCATTAAAAATGTTTTGTTGAAAAAAACACAAAAAACAAATGGAATGCTGTAAACAGATTTAAGTCAGCCACAAAAAACATTCTGACAGATGTTAGCATCTGTGAACATGGATCTTTCACGACAGTCCTTTCCAATCTGGGCTCTTTTCAAATAAGAATACCTCCAGAGTTTTTTATGTTGTTGTTGTTGATTTCAATATGCTTTATAAAACTTAAGGTAGGTTTTCCATACTAGAAGGACAACTTTTCAATGTATTAATCCATTTCCTTGGAATGCTAGTTGCAGAGTCTGGTACTCAACTTTTAGTCATGCATGTTGCCAGACAGATTAACCCATTGACTAGATTTGTGTTAAGATAAACAGCAGAGATCCCTGGATGAAGAAAAAGAGGGAGGAAAAGAAAATCCAACTTAGAAATTAATTAGTTCTACGGGATTATCACTTGTCAATAAAACTGTTTTACAAAGAATTACATATGAACAGACTACTCAGAAACTTGCAACAACTTGCTAGACCACAATGAATTACAGCAACTGACTATCATGTTTCTTTGGGCCTGCTCAGAAAGAGAAATGTGATTTTCCTCACTTCTATTTCTTCCAGCCACTCAAACAAATCCTCAGCTCTTCTAAATATTTCGCTCCCCAAGGGTTCTGCTTGCATGGTGGCAGACTTTTCCACGGCTCTATGATCTGACAAACGGAAAACAAAATAAAGAGCAAAACTGAAAGAACTACGGATGACTAGTGCAGAGATGCAGATCACACTAATTTTTAAAGTAAATGTATGGTCTCTCTTTTGTTCTTGGAATAGAAAGCGATAGCAGGCTTTGTCCAGGTAGGAAATAGGTCGAAACATGCCAAGAGAAATGAATGGAAAATTTGTCTAGTCACCCACAGATTTTAAAGTGTGGATTCACAGCTATAGCTAGCATTGTTTTCTACCAGCAGTGGTTAGCTCTTCCGTCATGACAACACCCTTTTCTGTCCAGCCTCCTCACACAAATCCTCCAAGTGCTCTGACCAGTTTAACTGCCTAATAGTCCTAAAAATGCATCTATTTTAGTTACACTGACAACCACACAACCAGCCCTGTCCTTTAAGGCACAAAACTGACCAGCTCTATTTTTTACTAAACTCACGTGGCCTGCTCAAAACAAACAGATGCTGGCAGGAGCAAAATCCAAATCATACACTGCTTTATCCCAGGAACACAAAGTACAAGGCCGACACAGTGAGTCAGACACCTCTGCGCCAGTGAGCTCCTCAGGTTGACAGGAGTCTCTTTGGGATCCTCGTACTTGTAAGCCAGGACATTTTAAAAAAGAATCAAAACAATTCGGTTTAGACAAACATGTGTTGTGTCATTAACAAAAGTATCTCTCTGCCATCAGAGGGGAAAACGCAGCAGAAAGTATGCCAGGAATGCTGGAAATGGGCAGACAGTCACAGCGAGTCACATTTTCTTCTGGTTTTTTTTTCCCCAAGAAACTCCTTCAGCATGAAAAGTCTATTTGCAAGAGCAGTTAGTTATGAGGGAAAAGGCAAATATTTCAACAATAACACAGGGAATGTGAATCCAATTTATGGACAACAGAAGCCGGAGAACTCCTCAGTCTCTGCAAAGATTTCTCAGCATCTTTGGAAAATGCTTTGAATACTTCAGCTGAGCAAACTTGAACCCTTCAGACATATCCCTTTGTCTATCAGTAAAAGGCCATATTCCACATGTGTATTTATGAACAATAAGTGCTAGATGCATATAGGCAGCCCCGTAGTTCCTATGTTTCACAAGTGTTAGTTTTAATCAATTAAATTAATCCATTTCCTTACAATCAAAATAGAGGTTTCTCCCACAATTTGCCACTCTCTTACTAGAAACCGGATGCCTTGAACCAAATGCATCACTTCCCCTACTCCGCATTCAATTTTATGCTTCTTTTCAGCTTATTGTGGCAGTTTTCATGCTTCCCTGTGACAACAGCATCTAGGGAATGGTGGAGTGCTACAAAAGAAGATATGCAATAAAACAGCCTATTTAAAATACTAATCAATTAGGTATTAATCTACCTTGATATCGAAGTAGAAATTTTTGTTTATGAAACAATGAATAATCTAACTCATCCTGCCTCATAAAATACAAACCTTGTTTTCATGGCAGTTTTACTTTACAGAAAAAAAGTTTAAAAATGAAAAAATAGGGTTTTTTAGTTACAAAAGAGTAAGCCATCAGTTGGTTCAAAGGACTGCCAGAGGGCGTTGGACCCTTGTGGTCACTATCAGGTGACAGACACAGACATTTTTGGTAGAGGAGAAGTCTCATGCGGATGTTTATCAGCCATGGAAAGAGCAGCTGATAAAGCAGCAAGAGGTGTTTTTCATTCCTCAGTCTGTAAAAGAAGTGTTCGTTCTCCTCTTTGCAAACGAGAAAGTGGGTTGGTTTTTTTGATTCAGGATCCAAAACACAGTCTGATAGCTGTGAACAACAACAAACAAGCTGTTTTCTGAGTTGAGACATCTATGAAATTTGAGGAACTTTTAAGAGACCAGTTTAACAACTGCACATGAGACTATCCAGCTTCAGCATGTATGCAGAAGCAACAAGCTCTCATTTTTTATTTTATTTCTATTTCATGTTTGACATAAGACATGCAATCTGAGATTTCTGTTTTCTTTCACCCCATTCCTGTGAAGGGTGTGGGCTCAGGCAGGTTAACTACCTCAAATTGTGTGACTGCAAGTTTAGCGTACTTTTGGTTAAGAGTTGGAAATGAAAAAATCAGGTTTAATAACAGTCTGTCAGCTGCTCTGACATTTGATCAAATGTAGCCCTCTGGAAGAAAATCTACATGGAGGAGCACTGTCCTCAAAACCACATATTCATGTGGATTGTAAAGTACTTTTCCTCTTACTTTTTAAAAAATATATATGTTATAGTAAGAATGGATTAAATACAAAGCAAAGAGTCCATACAACAAGATGTATCGATTACTTTTAAAAAAATAATGTTCAATATAACTATTATATGCAAAAGAGCTCCTAAAAATGTCGGGGACAAGGCTGTTGATAATTACTTTCCTGTGGGTGATGACCAAGCTTGTATTTTAGGAAAGAATAATCTTCCTAAGTTCCTTCTGGAGGAATTTTATTGATCAATGAGTGCTGTAAATTACCCAGTGGCTTACAAGGTAGCAAGCATTGAGAGAATTCTAGTATTTCAAAAGCTCAAGAAGGGCCATTGAGGACACCACTATCCACCTGCAGGGTGGCTTAGAAGAACTCGAATTCTTCAAAACTTTGAAGAAACCTTTCAAAGCCTATTGCAAATTACATCTGGAGAGTTCTCAATAGGACCTGTTAAACTAATTGCACATCTCCATTCAAGTCCCAAACTCTGCAGGAAGAAATGTTTACTTGTGTCCTGAAAGGCTGAACTTAGAACCTTAATACAAGCTCTTCCACTATAACTCACTTTAATGATATTCCTGAGTGGAAATAAAATCTGATACATCTTACCTTTCAAAATTTTAAGCCAGCATGAACCAAAAATCAGTGTAAAACCAAAGGAAGAAAATGCATTAAGAGACACAGCTATCTCAGACCCAGGGTTGCTGAGAAAGACTGAAATCAGTCCTTGGTCTCAAACCTTGAGGATCATAAAAGGAGAAAGAAAGTATTCAATGGTTCAGTATTGGTCAGAAAGGAAAACTGTTTGCCTTATCTTTTGTATTTAAGAAAACAAGGTCCAATTCTTGATTCTCTCCACTGTAAACAGAACAGTGTTAGGATGCAAAGACTAAAACATACGAGGCTAAAACAACTGGTTGAAAGCTGTACGTTCCATGGGGTTTGCATGCAATGTTTCTGCATTTCTGTTCATGTTTTGACACCACAACACTTTTCACTGCAGAGGAATCTTAACTGCTGTGGCCTCCAGATTTCCAGAAGTCAACAGGATCTTCTTCCAGTGACTTCACAATGGAAGTATAAACCTATGTTTCTCTTATAGCATCTGTGCAAAATCCTCATTATAGAAAATCCTTTCCTTTCTGTGTATTTCTTTTTTGTTTCAAAAGACCATTGCACGCGCAAAACTTACTAGCAGAGCATACCAGAGACTGAAATAGGCAAATGGGATGTAACAACTATTCTGTGAAACTCAAGAAACAGTATATGATGTTCTCAATTAACTTCTCATTAATTCATTTTCAGTGTTCCTGTCATCTGTTGATGACATAAACTATAGATAGATCCTTCCCTTCTCTGGGCAGGACTACTTCTGTGTCACACTATACCTATTAAAAAACTACACCACTCTCATCAACAGCCCCATGCCTTCCTTGCTGAGTGTGCTTATTCCCCACGAGCTGACAACTAAGAATGACATTTCTGAACTCCCTCCTCTTTGGTTTCTCACATATCACGGCCTCAACAAAGAAATTCCCATGCATCTTATTACTCACCTAACATTTGGTGGATCTGAATTTGCGATGAGTGTTGCACAAAGAGGCTTGTTTCCCTGAGTGTGGCTTCTGCACCCTTCTCTTGCAGGCAAACAGTACACCCTTTGGATAACAACTCGTACCTGCACATCTCTCCATCCCACTGCTCCTTGGCTTTCCACCATCTCAAGCAGAGAATCATTAACAGCGCTCAGTGCTAAGGGAAGCTGTTTTGAATCACCGTGGTTATGGATTTGCGGAGCGCAAGGAACCTGGTGAAGGAAAACCCATTAAGAGAAACATTCCAGAGAACCTTGAAATTATGTAGAGCTAGAGAGGGAAACGTCAGCATGAAAAATCAAGTTGCAAGTCCAAAATCGGTTTCAAAATACTTACTGCTCCCAAAGTAACTTACAGACTGGTGGCCAGTTATTTGTTGTGTATTTTCAATAAATACTCAAGAGAGTTGCACACATGGTGTGCTCCTGTGTTTAACTGGTGCTCTGGACTGAGCTGACTCAACCCCTGAGATATCAAGGTGACCCCAGCAG
The DNA here is from genome assembly GCA_013397755.1 of Cnemophilus loriae. NCBI lineage: Eukaryota > Metazoa > Chordata > Aves > Passeriformes > Corvidae > Cnemophilus > Cnemophilus loriae. The sequence goes on from VZTF01004666.1 coordinate 1,558,573, forward strand.
GAAAACAGAACTGATATTAGCCCTTATGATTCTTCCCCTTGAATGGAGTTTTATTTTTACTTCTTAGATGTTCTGTTCCTTCCTCTTCTAAAAAAAAAGGGTAAAATTCATCTTTAATGCTTCCGGACTTTCAAATAAAGTTGGAAATGAACAGGTGTCTAGTTTTATAGACTAGTAGGCTAGTTCTCAGACTTAAACATTTCTATGGAAAATATTTCAGTGTAAACAAATTAGATGATTAATGAAAAGTACAAAACTTTTAAAGAAAAAACTTTATTTTTTCACTACTTTCAAAACATATTTTATTAATAAAACCTTCCAAATTTGCAAAATAAATTTCATGAATACTACAGCTTACCTTAATCTAAATGAGTAATGTAATTTATCTTAATTTTAAAATAAATCTCTCTTGATAAAGATTGTATGCAAGCATAAACTAACATGGTCAATATATATAGGTCCCTTTGCTGCATGAGCCAAATTTCTATTTTCACAATGAAACCTGTTTTTATAAAAAGCTGTGTGCCAACAAAGGTTTTCAGAGTATCACAGACTGCGCCATAAGTATTATACACCAATAAAGAAAGAGAATTTGCAGTATTTAAAAGAAGATTGTGGTACAACACTACCCTTTGTCTACAAAGTAATTGCAATAAAACTTGTCTACCAAGTTTTACATGAAGTAGTTTGTTTGTTAGGAGCCATGAGGGGAACAAGTAAATTGTTCTGGTTTTCAAATACCACAGTAGAAGCTTTTTACAAGTTAGAGTTGAAGCACGAAAGACGATTAGGATTTGATTTATGTAACTTTTTAATTCCCAGGCCTATAATGGGAATTACATATAAGGCAAACACAAAATGTTGATACTCATTGTTCTTCAAACTTGAAGGGCCAAACTTCTCAAATATTAAGAGTCATTTAGGTAGCCAATATAAAGCTTTTACAAGAGCCTTACTTTCAGAAAGTGCTGGCACAGACTATGAAGAAAACAAATCTCTTAAAATACCTCAGCTTGTACAACCACAGCTACAGAAATGCAGAGTCAGTAGTCATTTTAATACAAATAAAGTCAAAATAGGAAAGAAAACAAACTGAAGGGGTAGGAATGGGGGTTGATGTTATCAATTGATGCTTTAAAGAAAGGATATGATCGATAAGGAAATTAGTTAAGACATAGGAAAAGGAAAAAGGAATGTATATTTAAAATAGTATCTTGAGTGAGTTAGAAGAAAACTGCAATTTTTTAGCTATTCAGCTATAAAGAATAAGAGAAAAATCAATGAAAAACCAAGTTATAATTACTATTTAGCACAGTACTGAGATTTCAGCAAAATAACCTCACAGCAGTTCAGCATTTTGTATGGACCAAAAGCCTCCACTAAGAAAATATTATTAAAGTAAATACTGCATATTATTCAGCCTTGACTAAATGAAAGGGGAAATCAAACAGGTCAGTAATTTAGAATTTTTGTTTTTCTTACGATTTCCAAACATCTGCTCACCAACTTCTTACCAAATGCTTAATTGTGAACCAAATGGACCATACCTGATTCTCTGAAGATCCCTGGTGTAACTTATCATCAAGGTCATCTAGTCTGAAGGTCTGTGCCAAAGATAAAATATTCTTCCTGATAAGCGTCTTTGTAAGACCATATGTCTTCTCTCTGGCTTCTGAATGTTCACTGAGTAGCACCTTCTGACTAAAGTAGGTGTTCATGATAACAGGAACATCTGCATTTTGGAGAAGCAGTTTTTGCCTGAAAAAACAATTTAAGTGGCATCAAATCCATTATAAGTTAAACTACTGATAAGCACTATTTTAAAATGTGTCTTGCATTGCATTTCTCTCCCCTTTTTTCTATAGTTACCACTAAAACACTTCAGAGGTGTGTTATCCAAATTGCAAATTACCCACTCCACAGACAGAGTCGGCTTGGATCAGCCGTCTTAGCTCAGGCATAGCCCAGGGCGATTGGAGATCCACTGCATCCAGGGACAAGTTACACCTGGAAGCCAGCTGAGCTGCCAAGCCCCATGAGCCCTATCTGGCTTCACACAAATGTTACTTGGCGTCTCCGTGTTGTCAGCACAGAAACGAAGAGCACCAGGACCCTCTGCATAGTTAGTGAGGTAAAAGCCATGAATAAAAGACTACTAAACCTGCTCCATGTTAATTCAGAGCACTGCTCCACTGGACCCAGCCTGACTCCTGTAGGACATTCCTCTCCAGTGTCTGCTTCCCACCAACCCAAATCCATTCTCACGTAGCTGGCAGCAAGCTGCTCCTTTCTACTCTATTTTTCTAAAAGCAAAATCCTATGTTTTTCTTACAATGTGCTGTATATTATCTTGCCTGTGCATTTGTCACTGTCATAAATGTGCTCTCCTAGATCCAGTTTTGGTTTCTAGCACCAATATAAATTCCCAAATAGCTCCACAAGCAGCAATTTCTTACCCACCAAATTAAGGGAATGTTTGCAGAATCTCTAAACACACAATAATTTCATGCCAAAGCATGAGCTGACGTTGGGTTTTTCTTATGCTGGTATCACAATCGCACATTTAGAAGTACGCTTTTTATACTCACAGGACACACATCTAATGAAGTCAGCTAACAAAACCAACCAGTAATCTCGATTTCTACAGACCATCAAAACAGACCAAAATCCACTTGGTGACTTTACCGCAGTCTGTATTTTTCTACTACTAGATTTTTATCACCTAGGAGTAAAACAAGGCGTCCTGCCTTGGCAGCAAAGCTGTGCTGACCCGATTTCAGAACTTCAGTCTCTGGACTGCTCAGCAGTTACATTATGGAGATGAAGCAACTTTCCACATCTGTGACATTGTTTCTCAAAATGCAACCATACAGAGCTAAAAAGCAAAATGAAACAATGAAACACTCAAAAATACTTATTTCTGATCTCAGTCCATGCAAGATCTTCACCATGGTCTGTTTTATAACAGACTCCTTCATTCTTTAGAGAGCAGATAGCTAAAGGGAGATTGATGTATTCATATTTTCAAAGGCACAGGAAGAGTTGGAGCAAGTTTTAAAATATAATCCCTGTTATTTCATAATAAGGGATGATCTCTGCCTTTTAGGAAAAAAGGATACGTTTAAGCACACAACTTAGAACTATGATTCATACACATAAATTTTCAACAAGATACGTTACTTCTACCGTGAACACTCACAGAAGTTATGATTTGAAACAGAAAATTAATGAAAAGTTACAGCATAAAACTAAGTCCTGAACTTCACCACAGAGAAGCCTTACTGTCATCTGTGAGCTCCCCATATTCAGGAGAGCAGCAGTTCATCCTAAGGGACACCGAGTCCCTTGACTTCAGATGAAATTGCTAACAGAGCTCCCAGTTAAGAGCATGACAGCAGCTCACAAGGCTGCCAAACTGACATTGCCTTATAATTTTCTGCATTACAGGATTAAAACTGAGTCATTAGCTTGGTCAGCACACGGAGACATCTCTGATTTTATGAGATTTTTAAACTGTCACTTACCACCTTTTTTTCTAGAGAACAGAAATGTATATAAAGTTAACTACAGATCTCGGAACAGTTTGGGCTGTCTTTATATGCAGATGTGTAATGAAAATTTTAACACCTTCTTTCTTGAGATGTCTGTGTTCAGACCCAAAGTAAACAGGAAACCTCTCTGAACACGAGACCATTACGTCACTAATGTCAGAAGAATGTTTGCTTGATCTAAAACATCTCATTCTCTAAAAAAAAATACTGACGTTAGTAGCAAATCATTTGCAGAAACTTTGAGGTTTATGGTTTTATTTTTATTTTCCTGAGCAGGAAAATGTGATCAGGTTTTTTGGTTTTTTTCTAAGGCAGGTAGGTTTTACCGATACCCAAATGATGTGTACCTTGGTTTTGCTATGCTTATGCATTCCATGTCTCAAGCACTTTATAATTGCCAAGAGCTTTCCCAGTGAAGTACTCATTATTTTATAATGGCTACTTCGTATTTCCACAAAGCAGAAATGAGAAAAATATACGCTTTCAGGAAAAGCCTCCCATTTCTTAAATGCACTTAGTTCACTAAAACACTCTCCTTAAGAAATAGTTTGGTTTAGACCTGCACAGACTTAGCAGTAATTCTTCAGCTACATCAGAGCAATGTTCATATACATCTACTTAAATCTTCCCTATTTCTCAGTGGACAGATACCTCACAATGAAAAGAACCATGAATAAATAGAAATAAATCCCAATTGAAAGAAATAAGAACTAAGTTTGTAATAAGCTCACTATTTGGTGCACAGTTAGATGGCTAAATGGAAGTATTTTATATGCTTATGTACATATACAAAACATAAATTTATTTATATTTTGCATACAATATATAGAATAATTGTAGTGTTTATTTACATTATTACCAAGTTTTATATATATTATTCAATATGAAGAATAGAATTATTAAAGTAGTATCAATTAATTGAATGAAAACTCTTTTCCCAGAAATTCGTTTTAGTACTGCTCAGCAAAAGCAAGCTCTGTGGAATGGGAACTTTGGCTGTCATCATGGCAGAAATCTCTGCATTGCCACTGTATATTGTTCATACTGTTCTTTGCAACAAAGGCAATCACGTTACAGACACATGTATGCCTGAATTCTTTTTGTCTGTTTGAAAGGTACAGACCAGAGCAAAGAAAGCCTATCATGCTGGAAGAGCTGGGAAAAGAAAAATCACTTCTGCAAGCAATCCCTGCATGTGTTGCCCCTATGCCTGAGACACCATAACTGATCACCTCAACTTTATGCATCTGTTCCAGCTGCAGATCCTCTATACCCAGAACCAGCTTTACTCTAGAATACAAAATACACTCTGCAGCATCCTCTTAGACATAAAGTGTTAAATGGGCATTGCAAGTCTTCTGTGACCTCTCTTAAATTGCTTCTGCTTCATTATAGTTTAAAAGCTTGATTTCAAAGAATGAGAGACATCATCTTATTCAGCTAATCACAAAGATGATGGAAAAAAAATAAAGCTCAGTACAGATTGTAAACCCCCCTGAAACAATCTCTTGTCCTCTCTGATTTTTTCTGCTCAGCAAAGTATTATTTAAAGTTAGACTGACTTCCTTAGTAACTGCCTTTAGACCTTTGTAATGACCTGAAGTAGAGACTGGGAACTTTTTATACTACAGGGCATTTCTTTTCCTGGTATGTAGACAATCAGCAATTGCCGTAACTGGTCACATGCTAAAGGAACATGAGGCAATAATGTTATTTTTTTTTCTTTTCCAGCAGCAGCTTGCTTCTCTGTCCAAGAACGTAGCTTGCTTTTTCTCTTCCTCCCTCCCACGATGGAGGCTATCTGGCCAAGTAGAAGCAGGAGATGTCCTTGCCCACTTCTACGTTAATCGTGGTCTGTCCCCATCCGAGATGCGAAACACAAATACAGTGCCGGCATGGCACCGGGTAAAGGAGCTGACGTTTCCATTCGAGGCAGAGTCTTAATCCCGGGGCCAAACAATCGGTGGGTTTGCACTGTGGTCTGCCCTGCACAGCCCATCCACAGCCAGCGAGGAGTTGTGACTCCACGGCAGCAGCGAGCTCACAAACCACACGCTTCCGCTCAGTTCTGCTGACATCAAACGGCGGTGCTGGTTCATGAACTCGAGAAGACTCTGGATCTCTTTAAATTAGAGAACATACTTTTTTGTTCATTCTCCCTGGGTATTTTACTGGGCTTTTGTTTTTTGTTGTTTTTTTTCTTTTCCTTTACAAAGTGTAAAATGCGAGGAGTGGTTTTTTTTGAAGACTACACTGCATTAAATGAACACTCTTAACATTTCAGTGACCTACAACTTGCACTGTAATTATGAAACAGGCTATTGTCAAGTCTCAGAACAATGATTTCTGCGTAAAGAAGGTTTAACGTCCACCAAGTAGCACAGCAGTAGTACATGTAGAACAAGAGCATGCCAGAGCCTTACACTGTTGCCCAGAAGTATAAGGAATAATTCCCCATAGGAACAACATACAGGGCCCACCCCTGACTTCCTTGGAATCGCTTGTTTTAGCCAATGCAGTTGCTCATGCTGCCTCTTGCTTAGGGTTATGTGGCATTCACAATGCTTTATCTGTGAAATGTCGAAGAAATGCCTGAGCATTGAGATAATGATAATAATTAAGAAAGAAACCCTCCCAAAACCCCAAAAAACTTAACCAGTTCAGACAGATCTCCGCCCACCTATCACCCAAGGACAGTAACTATCTTCTCGGTATACATCCCAAATCAACAAGCCATTTGGGACAGACCTGCTTTCTGCCATGCCTAGAGGTTGCCCAAACACAGAATTTTCATCCATGAGTGAGTAATCTCACCATTTGTGTGTGAGCCTCCGTCAGTGTCATTTACTGCCACTGTAACACTGCATGGACAGTGAGATTCTGAGTTCACACTTTCACAACACAAAACTTCTTTCCATACCCCAACGTCAAAGACAGAAAGAAAAATCAGCCGGTATCTCTTTCTTTGAAATTATCTTATTCAAAGCAATGGATTATTGTGGTACAAGTTCTCAAGGCTGATTGTACTCTTTTCCCCATGGAAAAGTAGCACTAACCATGCAGATCAATGTCCAGAGTCACAAATGGCAAATACACAATTCTCAGCTATGTCAGGTTTCCAAAGAAATGTGGCTTCAGCACCTTAGAATAGCAGGTCTGCAAAATATGTAACAATAAAAAGCTACCCAAGCTATGTCTAAAATTTCTGCTTTTAAAGTATGATGCATTTTATTTGTGAATAGAATAGCTAGGTATTTGTTTTGTTCCTCTGCTGGAAAAAAATCTTTATCTGAGGACTCATTCAATGAATAGAAGACACAAAGAAAAGAACATATAGCTGTTAAATGTATAGATTTGTTGTAGCCCAATCTGTTACAATTTGTCACTGAACCTTAAGTACAAAGCAAACTAAGAAAATCAGTAAAACAACACAAGGAATGAAAAGAAATATTTTCTATTGTAGTGTAAGTTCTTTCTGCAAAATACTGTTGTACTTTTCAACCAAATTACTTGTAAACCTAAGAAATCACTCCAGGAAGAAATTACAGTACACAAAGCCAACATTTTTATCACTATATCATTTTACTAATTTCAGAGTAATCATATAAACTAACCACTGGCTTGCCACAGTGCTGCCTTTTGAAATCTGACACCATGTAGCATGAAAAAAAAGTTGTATGGAAATTTTCACATTTAAGAAGAGCTCTGCTATAAAAAGCTTGTGGTTAACATTAAGCACTATTATACCACACACCCAGTGCTCTCACCTCTGCAGGGAGCTGCACTGGGTGCTAACTGAAGGGGATGTACAGGTCTTCTGAAGTAGGAAAGCACAGATGGATATCAAAGCAAATCTCATCCACCTCCAGGAAATTACTCTAATACCAGGCTTTACCAAGACTGGAAAGCAGGGAAGTTTCTCAGAGCTCTCCAGCCACTTACTTGGCTATGAAGAAAGCACCTGAAATTGCTAGCATTCTGGACCCAAATTCATCATGATAAAGCTTAACCTTTGACACTACCAAAACATAAAGTTCCACTCACAAGCTCTGCTTACGTACAAACTGGCATGGAAATGATCTCTTGAGCTTACTGGGGTAATACTTCTGAGAGAATTCACTAAAAATCTATTCCAACTGGGATGCTGAGACTTTTTTAACACCTAAGTCAGACACAAAACAATTGATATTAAAAAACCTGCACACAATAAAGCATGAAATGGGAATGTTGCTTTAAAAACAGAACAAAAACACTCCCCCCCATGGTATGAGTGTGTTACAAGTAACTAGGGAGATATAAATATCATGGTTATCTTTTCATAATCAAGATGTTATGAAAGAATTCCAATCTGTGTGTTTACCCCATATATCAACTTGTGTCTGACTAGCCATGAGCTCATTATTCAGATGACTTCTTCCCTCTGTTCCCAGTGCTAAACTGCACGTAGGGTTTGAGGTGGCTGAGGGAGCCACCACAAAGTCCAGGGACATACAGGAGGGATTCTGAAAGGTGGAAAAAAAAGGAAGCAAGCAGACTGCAAAGTGACACCATATTAAAACTTGTGGTGAGTGTCTGAGAGAACAAAAATGGCTGTCCTGGTGTGAAATCAGAGGCCCATCTACCCCATACTCTAGCTTAGAGCAGCAAACAGCAAATATTTGAAGACTACGAAAATAAAAGCAAGCATCTAGTGAAAGTTCTCCAGAACACTCTCTGATAACTTCTAAAAACTTTCAGCTTGGGGACTTCCTAAGGCAGAAGTAATATCTCAGTATCTAACAGCCTTTGGCAGACTTTTCTTCCAGGAACTCATGTGCCTGCTTTTTGACCACTTGTGCGTTGACGGCATCCATAACATCCTGCAGCATCCACCGTGCTCTACGGTCTAATTACACGCATCTGAGAAGCCACTTCCTTTGATTTTGTTTTGATCTGTCACCTAGTGGTTACACTGCTGCCCCCCACTTCTTGTTTTTAAGAGGCAGTGAACAATCATCCTTCCTGATGCACTTCCTAATACAGACCTTTATCACATCCTCTCCCAGCCACTGCTTTCTCAAGGTGAAGAGCCCTAGTCATCCTAGTAATTTCTCACAGGGAAGCCGCTCCATACATCTCTTCTTATTGCTCTTCTCTGGTATTTTTCCACTTCTGCTACATATCGTTGATTTGGAACTGAAATCCTAATGTAGAAATGCACCACGAATTTCTACAGTGATATCATGACAGTTTTGACTCCATTTCTAGTCAAGTCTTATTTTACCATGTATTTTTCTGATCACTAAATTAAGACTAAGCTGACGTATTAATGAAGCTTTTGGAGCACTAAAAACACATTCCCGGATACCAACAATCCAGAGTCCATCATTTCATATGTGCACTTCACATTTACCTACAATTTCCTAGTAGGAGAGCCCAAGTCCCTCCTCTAGCCCCAGTTCTAGAGTGTTAAGAGTAGGAACACATTCCCCTGTCCATAGGACTGTGAGGATGAAAGCACACCATTGAATAGAAAGGAAACTTGCATCGTGTTCCGTCGTACAGGTGTCCAATTCTCCATTTTCTTCATTGGTACCATGGTGAGGAGTGTTGCCACTCTGCCACCATTACACACAGTGTCACCACTCCTGAGGTATCAGGAGAAGCTGCTTCTCACACCAGAAGAACTCTGCAATATCCACCCAAGCAGCTGAAGGCCATGTGCTAGAGCGAAGAACTTGAACTAGAGAATTTCTGACCAAGGTATGGAGAGTCAGGGTACTTGGTTGGTTGGTTCAGGTTTGGAGGATTACTGGAGAAACTTTAACAGATAAATGCCATTTAAAAACGCATTGTTCAATGTTTTTCAGAGATTATTAAGAACACTATCCTTTTCTTTCATAGACATTTGGCATTTGCTATTGGCAAAGACTGTTTACGAGTCCAGTCTTGCATTCATGCTCACAAGTGTTTTCACGTGCCCAGTAGCAAGAACAAATAACTATCCCTGAGCAAACTTCAAAAAGACAGATCAATATACACATATGCTTGATTTAAATATTTTATTATCAAATCTAGTATTAAAAGAATCCCAGCACAACTACTAAATAACCAAAAATCTTCCATCAGACTTGTTCTTATACTCCTATCTTGTTCTGGTACTCATTTCTGGGCATTTCCTATTGTTTCTTTGCCAGGTCATGAAGCAAGACCAAATTCTGCTCTCATCTGGTGAGGTCACTTTTTATACAGACAAATCCAGTGCTATCAGCACAGGAAGAGTAGCTGAAAGTAGCAGTAGTTCTGAGTTCTCTGGTAACATGACTGAGAATCACAAAAGGTAGTGAGAGCTTGCTCTGAGCCACAGAGCACGACAGCAAAGCAGAACACTCCTCAGCTGGTCAAACTCTGCTTCAAGCAGCCTGGATGTCTCAATGAACAGCATCTGGCAAGGGGAAGTGACTGAACCCCTGGTACAGAAAGCTGTCCTGCAGAGCTCCACAGGTCTTTAGGAATGTTATAGACCAAGTTTACCTCCACTATGATCCACTTCAGCTTTACTGAGCTGAGAAAAATCCTTTTTTTCGTTGTATTTGCTGCCGCTATTGATGAATGTGTAGCAAAGGTAAAGGCGGTGTGGATAAGCCAGGTAGCACAGAAACCTCTTTTAGGCAAAGTCCTCTCTGCAGTAATCCAGTGGCAACAATCATCAGTGAAAAGACAGCAGTGCTAGTGACCAGAGTGGAAACTTCTTTACTGAAACATCCTGGCGTAGACATCGCCTAAGTGAAACCCTCTGTGCAAGGGAAGAAGTTCAGCGACTCGGCCTGCCACAGAAACACTGATCGTATGTGATAAACAAAATATCTTTCTTCTTTTTAGGTTAGAAAACAGCCCTCAATAGTGTGTGTACTTTGAAGTTATCACTCACAAGAATAACTTTCAGAGCTTCATTTTGATTCTATGCAATATCACATATCTTCTCAATTAAATCACCATAGGTGGATTCTCTGGCATAGCTCTCTCAGTCAAAACAAGGAAAAACACTCTGAGAAATAACATTTAAATTCAACATTCTCCTTAATGTTGTCTTTTTTTTCTTTTCAGAATCCAGAGCAATCTTAGTATTCCTGTGTTACTTTAAGGACATAATTGTACAGAACAAGCAAAAAATTCCAATTCTAATACTGAAATCTTATATGGTCTACAGGTCACTGCTAACTGGGCTTGTTTTATTTCACTGAATAGTTGCAATGACACTTAGAAACCAGATCACACCAGATTTGGGAGAGTTTTCATACTGCATCACACTATTTTTGTATGCCCAAATTTCTTTTTCAGATTCATGTAAGAGGGCTGGTGACTCACCAGAGCAAAATCAATAACGCAATGAGACGGATGAACCCCTGGATTATTTTTTTGTGATCCCATTAGGCTTCAGAGGCTACACAGCTTCAGCATGTTCTAGGTTTATTTTTTCATTTCAAAGAATATTTATTTTTAGAAGGAAACAGTCTTTTAAAAAAAGTTAGAGGTATAGTGGAAAGATGAAAGCCCTTATCATTATTATTATTAAAAAAAAAGTACATACAGCTCTGCCTCAATGTATTATATTTAAAATACTTCAACATCTACCAACGCAATAACCCAAGTTTACCTATCACAATTATTTGTGCTGCACAGTCAGATGAACACAACTCCTTAAAACTAATCAATCAAAACTAATTATATGCCAAGCTGAAAGAAGTGGGAAAATACCAAACATATCATTACAAAAATAAAACCTAAGAACAACTTTTTTAGAACAAGAAGGAGATCTGTATTTTCTTAGAGGACCTAAGAAAACAGAATTGCAGCTCGAGTCATTGCTTGAAGCACTATCACAGTAAAACTTCTACAGGCCTGATACAAACACACCTGCCAAAAAAAAGGGCCATCAATAACCTCTGAAAACTGGGAAGAGTCCTGGCAGCAATGAGGTTGTGACTTATGATCACACAAGGGACAGCTTTCTGACAAACCACTTCAGCTAAAGCTCTCTGAGGAAGCGACCCACTTCCAAGGGAGAGGAGCATTTTGGAGCATGGGTATCTCTCACTATTGCACCCCGCCCTCCCCTGCCAAAAAAGCAGAAACAAAGTCTTTGAAGTTGTGGGAAAACACCTGTGAAAACATACGGATTTTGGAGAAAACTGGTGTGAGAGACATAAGGTGGAAGGTGTGCCATCACAGACATCTTGGCCCTGGCGAAAACCCTGGAGTTTAAAGTGAGAATTACATTCCAAGAACAATAGCGAAATTTGGCAGTCCAGAAGAATGTTTATGCAATAAAGGGTGAAACAACTCCACTACACACACATTTCCCAAGCAAACAACTGTGAGTTAATCGAGGGCTTAAATATATCCCATAGCGTTTAACAAAGGATGGCATCCCTATTCTCAGGCTTGGAAGCTGCATATCAAGTTTTGGAAGGAGGGATTTTGCAGCCAGATTTGAAAACCTGAGAAATATTAACCTAAAGAAGGAATGCTGACTGACTTCTTATAATGGAATCATCATGCATTTCGTTTTTCTTTTCAATGCTTTCCACTCTCTATGCACCCTCACTAAAATAACAGCAAACACAGCATCTCTGTACAATATCCCAGGCTTTACGTGACGTACACAGGATCTGAATGGCCTCCGGTTCGAGTTGAGTCATAGGCTATCGCAGGCAAAACCGGGAGAGAAAAAAAAGAAAGACAAAACTATCAAGCTCCAGCAAAACTACCTGCCTGTCCTCCCACTACAGCTGAAGCACTAGTGGTAAGAAACCATCTTCTAAACTCCAAAAGAAACAAGTTTGTGCCAGCAGATAATGATCCTCACATATAAGCTGAAATTCTTCATTTTTTCCCACTGTGGTGGCCAGACTCTCCCCAATTCCTTATGCATTTATTTCATCTTTTATTTAAAAGCGTTTCCTCGTCTTTTTCATCCAGGCCAAGGGCCAGCTTCTCTTACATCTCCTTTCCCAAGGAGTGCATCCTGGTCCACAGCTGCCCTGCGAGGCCCTTCCTGCACTGCTCCTCCTGATGCTGGTGCTCTGCGAGGGAGCAGAGTGCTTCATACTCCCATTCATCTGCAATTCAAGGTGGACCTAAACAAAAATGATTCCCTTGCTCAACTGCATCAATAAGCAGGACATGGAAAAAAACATATATAAATGCAATGATATTAGATCAGTCTTGCTTTAAGTTCTACAAGTACATATATTTAGGATATTGTATTTTGACATGTATTTATACATCTGTTTTTAAAACAAAGTTACTTGCGCTCTTTACTCTCCTCTCTATCAGTCATTTAAAAAAAAAGAAGCATGCCTGAAACCACTGCAAAACTGTCTAGTATAAATACTGTTCAAAGAGGAGTCTCTGGGCTGATTTCCTCTATGTAAATATGCTCAGCTGAAAAAATGTCCAGGGCATGATTCCCAGACTACGGTACAGGAAAAAAGAGGAGTTCCCTGGCTTAGTTAACATCAGAAGGAAGATGCAAGGGACTCACCCAGGGAAAAGAGGCCAGTCCATGACTCTCATATGTGCGTGCACATATACACAGAAGTGCAGGCACATGCGTGTGCGCTCCCTTCCCTGCCTTGCCTCTGCCTGGCGGGGTGGGTGAGCTGGTGCAACATCCCCTCAAGGGAACAAGCTCTTGAAAGATCTGATATGACATTTTTACATTCAACTGACTGCATGCAACATTCCTTTAAAAAAAATATATTATCTGTTTGCTCGCTTGAAGCGTCACAAAGATAATATTCACGTCTGTGACCCTGACTGTCTCTGGTCAAGAGGCAGAGAGATTGAGCAGATCGTGTTGCCTTCCAGCACCCCTGGGATGCCTGCCAGAGAACAGAGCTGCCGTCCCAGAGGAGAGGGTCAGATCCCTCGGCCTTGGGCTAACACTGTTAGCAGTCCCTCTGGTGACTACTGAGGAGGTGAATAGCGCACACAGGGGACTTGGCTTGCACAGCCCTACACCTGTGTTACTGACGTACACAGCAAAAACTCCAGGGCCCTAAATCTGGGGAAAGAGTATGATTTTTTTGCTTTAGAGAACCTTATCCCCAGATCACTTGTCTTTCCATTTCTTCTTTATCATTGTTGACCTCCAAATTCCTACACCACCACCCTCTTTCAGCATCTACCAAAACATTCATATCTGTTTTCTACACTGTGGTTGCATGTCCATGTGGGCTGAAAATCTTTTAAAGAATCTTATTTAAACACAGCTTCATCATCCAGATACTGTTTGGGCAATGAGCTATGCAGAGCCAAGCAGCACTACAGAATCTTATTTCAAAGCCTGTTTCCACTACCGGAGCACTCATTTTAAAGTGAGTCTAAATTACTGCCTTTCCCATAAAAACTTCCTTAAGTGCATTTTAAAAGAAATGTTGCCAAGTGCAGAAATGCAACCTCTGCCCTTGGAAGTCCTTGAATTAAAGTTTGCTGAAGGCTGCCAGGTTAATCCAGGGCAGAATCAGTCTGTGTTTGTTCAGCCCTTGTGCTCTCCCACCCAACATGCACTCCTGGAGATGGGGTACCCCGATAAGCAGAACTACTATTTCACCTGATAGGGCTGATCTGTTCATCACACCCACCACTGTTTGCCTCCACACCAGTAAGGGCATAAGCTAACACAAAAGCTGATTGTCAAAAGCATCATGTGCATTCTTCTATGTCTCAAGCTCATCCTGTCATGACAGTGGTCTGTATAATACCTCCTGCTGCCACAGACTGTGACCACAACTGATCGTGTAATGACAGTAACGAACATAAGTTTGATGTGTGAGTATACAACTCCCTAATTTTATAAACTCATCACAGAACAAATGAAAAGCTTGAGATGCAAGCAGGTTTCACATTTTTTATCCTAAACTTTTTCTGGGACTGCCATTTTTATTTAAGTATACTCTGTAAAGGTTTAAAAAAAAGAAGTTTCGAAGAAATGCAAGGCCCTACTAAGCCCAAGAGTGGTTACCCAATAGAGAGCACTAAAATGTGTATCATCCATTCTGTAAGCCACATGCTCTTCCTCTCACTTCAGAAGGCAGGTAGCCCTTCCAGGGCACCCTGAATTTCTGGCTATGTCTGATCAGGAGAGCACACATTAGATTAGAAAGCCTCCTAAATTCATCCAGGGAGTTTCTCCTATGTGCTGCCAGAGGGTATCTGGCTTAGGACACACAATAAACACAACTGTGGCAGCTTAGCAGTCATTTGTACACTTTTCCAAGCTACCTTTTTCAGGATATTAAAACACCAAAAACCTTGCCTAACAGCCACCAAACAATTTTTAAAATGTGGTAAAATCACATATCCATTACAAAATATGTACTTAACACGATTTTGTTGGCTTACTTGTGTTTAGATAATACAGCTTCATACAAATTGCTGTTGCATTTTAATAAAATTGTAATGTTAACAAGAGTGGTTACCCACTCGTGCTTTCCACATGGAAAGCACAAGTAGCTAAAACTTTGAGCAGGCATGAACAGGAAAAAGGACTATGCTAGACCAGAAAACATAGCAAAAGAATATTGAAAATTAGTAATTCAAACAGCAGAATGAATGACTGATAAAATTTTAAGCAAACACTTTGCCTCTGTGCTCACTTCTTCTATCATCTTCTCTGAGGGTGAGCCTTTACCATGCTCCCACTGCATCTAGTCTTGGACTGTATCAAGAAATCTACACTTTCTGAAAAGGTAATAATATCTTTTTGCTGCCATAAGAGACTCAGCCTTACAGAGTACACTGCAGGTGGGAAGATTAAAAAAATAAAAATTCCATCTGAACACGGACCCACTATTCAATACTGCCTTCATTTTCTGTTTTGTTCTAGTTTTTTTTCTCTTTCTTCTCAGAAATATTCTTGCCAGCTGTTTTGCTGTCTCTCAGTATTCCAATGACCGAATATCACCATGTGGTGCTGGATCTCAAAGGCAGAATTAAGATTAACAGTGTTATGATTAAGTGCCAGCTGAAGAGACACAGCCACAAAACCAGACTCTGTGGCTGAGAACTCCTGGCCCCACTCAAGATGCCCCTGAGCATTGAAATTTTCACCCTCTTCCCCCTGGAACCAGAAAAGGGATGGCACTTCCAGAAAGAACAGTCACTCTTGGATGACAAAAAGAGTTTCGACACTGAGACTTATGAGCATTGTCTGGTTCCCCAGTCAAAAAACATAATTCAGTTCTATGCTGATACATGCACGGGAAACCTATACATGGAAAATGCAGGTCAGATGAAGGCCAGTGGGATAAGGACCACAGGTATTTGTAGCCATGGTATTCTCATGCTCAGTATGGAAAATATTCCACAGGCCGGCACATTCTTCAAATAGTTTTTCAAAATAATTATTACCACTTAGACCAGTATAACTCACAACAAGTTAAGTAAATAAAATAAATAAATTCCCTAGTTATGTCCCTTAACCTCATCTACTTATCTTGAAAAGCAAGTCAGTTAGCTTTACTTCCAGTGCTCCTCACTGCCAGATTAAGGTTGCTATGGGGCACACAGTATTTGATTAAAGCAATTATATCTACTGGCATATACATATGTGTTTGTTTTATGCCATGGAAATATCTCTATGCTTTTCACAGAAATTGGATATAAAAGTTACACATGGAAAACCCAGTACCTGTGAATGCCCTCCTCCCAAACTGTAAACATAGCAGGAGACTTCTAATGTTTGTTTGAAAACACTTGCCCTAAGTGATAATCCTGATGGAAAAAAGGAAGTAATTTTGCTTACTCTTTGCCTTCAGGTGGCTCATTAAAACACCTCTTATAAAAGAAAGAGGATATGAGTCTCTCTTGACTTTATGCTGAGGCTAACCATCTCTGGGGAAGGATCCTGGCAGCAAAAGAGTGTAAACTCAGTTCTTTGTTTTAATTTAGAATTTAATTAGTCAGCAAAACCAAAGTTCATAAAGAAGGCAAATTTTGACAAATTGCAAGTGCCATGAGCTCTGCTAAGAGCAGGATGTAACATGAATGTGATTCTTCAAGAGAACAAATTATAATCATTGCATCCAAACAAAAAATGCTTACATTAATAAGTTTATTCTACAGTTTGCCAACTCTTCAGGCTGGGTACTAAGGAGAATTTGCTAACCTCACATTTGTAAGACAAAATGATCTGCAGCACATCTACTGCATATCAGCAGGACAAGATGACAGTTGTCCTGTTGAGTTTTTTGGATTACAATTAGCCTTTTCTTGCACTATAGCTATAATACCTTATATCTGAGCACACCTCTAAGCAGAAGGAGGTAATATAAGCAAAGCAGTTTTCTAAATCTCAGAAACCTTGTTCACCTGAATCATTTGCACCAACAGAGAAAATGTTTGCTTATAAAGATAGTAATTTATTTGTGTATCTAAAATAAAATACAGCACATGTACTAGGTACAGACTAAGAATGTCTGCTGCTCATGTCAGCTACAGTATACTCATAAAAGTAAATGCTTAAGATATACTATGCCAAGTGGATGGGTAGCATGGTAGAGTCTGCAGGGAAATGTAATCTATTACATTAGTATTACAAAGACATCAGTAAATAGCTGGAGATGTTCAAAGCCTAAACACTTACCAGACACTCAAGACTGGGATTTACCTAGCTAACTTTATCAACTGGTTCCCTAGACTGTCTTTACAAAGTCCAGCAAAAAAAGACTTCAGAATGAGGTTCATTTGATGTCCTTAAGAGGAGAGGAGACACACTTCAGAAATGCCAACTTCCTTCTCCCTGATTCCTACAAAAGGATGACAGGCCCATACTTGCACAGCTGTACCACAGGTGCCTTGAGTTGAATGCTACCCGCCAGGCTGCTCAGGCAGGGCCAGCACAGCAGAGGCAATCTGTAACCCAGCAATCCCCTTGCCAAAACAGGAGAGATGAGCTCTGCTGTGGTTCTCACAGCATCAGCTGCTCTCAGCATCACAAGCTCCATCATCACATCATGGGAGGCTTCACTGGGTTATGAAAAATCATAATGAAATCTTACTGCAAACTGCTCTCTGCCTCCTGTAATTAAATGTACCTCTTGCCCAAGAGGGAGATATTCCCCATCTCTGTCTCCTCGACGCTAGGAAGAGGGAGGTCTTCTCATCATCTACTTTTGTGGATAGAGAGATACAGCTAAGGGAAGAGAACTTCATTCCTATTTCTGTTTTTTTTCACTTTTCAAACACGAAAACACTGTTGTAGAATTGCATGAAAATTGAAGTAAATCACTCACAGAGAAATCACACAGTTTTTTCTATGTCCCACCAAATCAGATGTCATGTATAAAGGAAAACACCCACTTAAAAACTAGCACAGTATCACACCAAAGAAGTGCACTCCATGTTCTCCTAAATGTGTCCAAACTCCAAGAGATAAACCAACGAAGAGCTGTACAATAACACTGGGAATAACACTGGTGTTCAGCACAGGCCCATGCAGAAAAAGCGCAAGTGATTCCAAAGAAGCTAAGAGCACAGCAGATGTAGTGAGGGTACAGCCATGGCCATAAAGTCAAGAACTGTA
Source organism: Cnemophilus loriae (assembly GCA_013397755.1). Lineage (NCBI taxonomy): Eukaryota > Metazoa > Chordata > Aves > Passeriformes > Corvidae > Cnemophilus > Cnemophilus loriae. The sequence goes on from VZTF01004666.1 coordinate 1,576,693, forward strand.
ACCCACCCAGGAGCACATGGTGTGCAGTTCATTCTCCTCCAGACCCAGCTGCACTGGCTGAACAGGATGGCTGCCCCTCTCAGCTGCTCAGCACCAAGTACTGCCAGGACCTTACCACCCCGATGGTAGAGCTCTAATCCTTTCAGTGCAAAGGCAGCCAGGTTATCGTGAACTGACTTAAATCATCAGTTCCCACTCAGCTCTCAGATTTCACACTAATGTGCATGAAGGACTTTCACACATTCATCTCCACTCTCTGCTGGCATGGGCCAATGGTGTCCGGCAAGACATGAGGAGAGAGCAGGCAGCGGAGCCAGCAGCGCCAGTGGCAATCCACACTGCGGACAGACTCGCTGCAGCTTCCTCTCTGCCTTCGCCTCTCTGCTGCTCTGGGATATGCTTGATCTTGCTGAACCAATTCAATCAGTAGTATGTAAAAAAGTCATACTCCTCTCCTCTCCTCATCTTTTTTAAAATTTATTTTCTTATTAGTTTTCTACTGGTTTAGTGATATGGATCACCAGCACCCAAACACTGCAAGATGATACAATGCTGCAAGCACATGCAATGGCCAAACTCCGCCCTATATAAACACTTTATGTAAGTCACTGAAATAAATTATGCTGCAAATTATGAATAAATTATGCAAAGGGGTAAAAATTCTCCTGTATTTGTTCAGGACAATCAATTCCTTTTTTTTCACTGTCAATCCACATTAGACTGGTAACTGTACATGCTGCTTGCAGAATGCTCTCTGAATACTTTAAGCAGGCATGGCTCCTATTGTGCTCCTGGGTTACAGTTTCTTATCTTGTTTTTTTCTGCTTAATGCAGTTATTTTTTTTGAGAGGACAGAACAGAGTGAATGAGGATAAAGCAGAGAAATAAACAGGAGCCAAAATTTCTCCCTGTATACAACAAAAACACGTCACTAGCAACCACAAAGGATATTAAAATCAACAGATAAAGGTCAGATAAAGCACAAGATAAGGTAGTGCGTACATTAATATCTCAAAGATGCTATTACAAGGTTAATCAGTTATGCTGGCAAGATTTAGGTTTGCGCTATTTGCTGCCTAAGAAATATACTCAAAATAATTTATTTTTACTTTAGGAACAAAATGTATATCAGCCAAGAAATTACTACTTCACAGAACAAAATTAATATAATGCAATAAAATCTAAGCTTATATTTTATAAAATCCCACAGCTCCCTAGGGATTTTTAAACTAGTACAGCTATACACAATACAGCTGCTCCAATGCAAAGCAGAACCCCAAGTTTTTAACACAGGTAAGCCTTGTGCCAGCTGATGGCAAATAGAAGAGTGCTTGGTTTCTTACATTTTTGTACTCATTTAGTTACAGGGTCCGCCCTTGGCCATTTTCAGGAATGCTGCTGAATACCACGAACTAGAGGTTTCTTTACATTTTCATCTGACAAAAATCAGAAGTTCAGAATTTGCATTATGACTGATTCTGCAATTTCTCTTATTTTTTGATCCTACTATATTTGTATGACTGAAACTCAGAATAAAGTATCAATTGCCTGTTTCACCTAGAGGATGTCTCCAGATTTTCTGTGACTGTTCAACACAAGGGTGGTTGATTCTTGAGCTGAGGGGAAATTATTTACGCTCATGTCATTACAACACAATGAAGAAGAGCAATTGACAATATTTGTTCAGAAATCTTTGCAATTGCAGCTTTCACAGCAGTAATTCTTGAGAAAGATTTGCAGGCACAAATCAGAACACGGTGCTTTTCCCATGGCCTGCCTCTGCTTTTGGCAGTGTTCTCTCTTGAGCCTGCTCAACATAATGAGGAGGCAGAGTCTGAAAGATGGGGTTAAGTCTAATTCTTCAGCCAGATACATCAAAGGGAAAGTTACCATGAGTATAACGTAAGCCATATTTTAGTATTTAAGAGCCCAGTATACAGCTTAAGGAGAACTTGAACTCCACCTTTATCAAACTATTACCTCTGCTATGTATTATTCACACAGCAAGAGTCTTAATTGCCCAGACACTCTGCCAACTCTTTCCTCTCTGTTGAAACCAACCACACAAATCTAAAACGCCTATTTTCAACAAAGTCTACTGAAATACACACTAGAGGTATTAGTTGTCAAGTGTTAAGTAGAAAGTTTCACATTTCATGAATTACAGATTTATACAGCTCCATAAGCCTGTCAGTATCAGTGTGTCTTGGTGATAGCAATCCCTCCTTTCCCAGCCTTCAAGAGAAACACCTTCGTTCATTGCTTTGTTGACTGTTTGTAGGCATATATGGGTGTATGGGCCTCTAACAAACAAAGAAAGTGCATAAAGAAATCGAGGTAAAGCTGAACTGAAAGACTTTCCCATTTAGTACTGAAAACACTTATCAGTTCCAACACTCACTTAACTCGCTGGAATTAAGTATGCTGCAGTGCCACTCTGGAACTGCGTTTCCAAAGTGCAATGATCTTGTATTGCAACCATTCACTTTACAACAATGTTTTGAAAAGGTAATGGTTAATTTAACTCTGAAAACTTGTATCTCATGCTAATAAACAATTTATTTTTGCTCACCTGTTACTTACTGCTCCGCTGTTGCTGATATGCCACAGAAAATCATGAAATAAGAAATTCTTTTAACCTAGTCCTGCAGATTTTAAGAAGGCAATCATGCTTAGTGTAGGTTCAAAACAGAAGGGAGAACATCAGTGAATTCTCTGAACCTCTTTGCTGAACAGACAGATTTGCTGAACCAACTAAACCTTTTTCAGGGCACTTAGCTTTAGAACAAGATTGAGCTAGTGGCAAAAAGACTGGAAATGCAGCAAGGGTAGCTCTATGTCTAAGAGTGCAGGATGTCTCCTCTACAGAACAAGGTATTTTGTAAAATTAAAATTGTTACTTCATCAACATCTAAAGATGCAGGTGGTAAGCTTCCTGGAAACAATGTCTAGTTCTTTAACAGTACGTTTTCCTTGAAGATTTTAGAGTAATGCACAAAAATTAAAAAGTTCACACAGTAGTATTAATTAACAGGCATCTTACAACTTCTGCTTTAATTGAAGTATTTTTTCCTTTACCTAATTAAATGAAAAAAGAAGGTAGAGAGGATGGTAATTTGTCTAAAGGAACACAGAAAAGGAACCCCTAGGTTCATAAAACCCTCAACCCATGGTTTGCCCCCACCCCTCATTTAGGCTGAAAAGTCTGTGGGTTGTGCTGCAGACCAGGTCAAGGACTCATCCAACTTGGAAAAACAGAAACAGAAACCTCTCCTTTCAAAAGAAGAAAAATAAAACCAAAAAACCCACCAGCTTATAGCCAGAGCACTCCCCTTGGTCAGATCCAGGTCCTGGCAGAGCCCAGTCACTGTTAGGCTGGCAGAAACAAGGAGTGCCAGGGAGCAGGAGCAGGGTCAGGTGGAACAGCTGGAGGAGACCAGAATAGCTGAGGCAAGCATTTATCCCAGATCTTGGCCTGAGGTGTCAGAGTGCTTGGTTCCCAGGGAAATCCTCTAATTACCATCCTCTACCGCATACCCTTTATTTCCCTAAAACTCCCTACACCAAAGGATACATTCAAAAGGCAACTTCCAAAGGAAACATGCTCTTCAAGACTTGTGCTAATTGCAACTTGTTCCTTTTGCAGTTGCAATAGACAGCCAGGAACTGCCTGTGTGTGCAATAGCTGCTTTCATCGCTTTTCTAATGGAATATAGTTCCTGTCAAAACTGAAGCACAAACAGTCCCAATCTCAAGCCAGCACAGGCAAAGTAAGATAGCATAAGCAGTAACATTGCAATCTAAATACTTTCCTCCAGCTGTTCTGCCTAATCTCATGTCAGCGTATGTCATTCACAATTTATCCAGAGTTAATTTCAGATCTTTTACAGCAAGGATTTACACTCTCTGTTCTTTAAAGTAGTGCTCATTACAAGGAAGCACATTACTACACGCAAAGCAGTAAGCAGAATCTGCAACTCCTTTCAAGTGTCTTGTGGCCAACAGAGTAGCTGTAGCTATTTACTCTGCAGGAAAAACATGAGTGATCATAGCAAAAGCTCGATGGTTTCTTAGCAGTCCATGTTCAGGGTCTTTGGTTTAAAAAAAAACCAGAGACAACAGAAACCTTTGCCACTGAATTGGCGTCATTTCTGATAGCAGTGTTTTGACACCAGCCTGGCAGAGACATGTAAGCAAAGCCCTGCTGTTTGCTGTTTGCACAGACAGCTTCTTGCAGGTAGCCAGCTCAGAACTAGCCAGTTACAGATCTGTGAGGTATAATACAAATAAACAGTCCTGATCACAATATGCACCATAGGCAACAAAGCCAAAGGAAGAAGAAAAATAACACACGCCAAAACATGAAACAATAAAGTAGATGAGACATTCTACTGCTAATGCTTTACAAAAGGGTAAGAGGATGGTCCTGTCCGGAGAAAGGCTTCTCATCTTCTCTTTCACATGAGAGGCAGAAAAAACAGTTTACAAGAAATCTAGAGATCAAGATGCTAAGTTTCAAATAGTAGAAGATTATAAAATTGAATCTGACAGGACTTGCACAAATGGGTTCTTCTGCTCTTCATTGAGACGTTCTCTTAAAGCGCCTGCAGGACAGACTGCACACCGTACGTCCTCTCAATGTCCGACTGAATCACACTCACTCTTCCGTTTTACAGTTTTTTAATTTGTGAAACCAAAAACCCCAAATGCAAGGAGGCCAACTAAGCCTACAGGCAGGGGTTACCTTTTCTTTATTTCTTTTTTAATAAGCTTTTATGAGGGTTCTTCACCCAGAATCACCACTAGTAAACTCTGCATGGTAGAGAATAAAATAAAAATAAAAATAAAAATGGTAGAGATAAAAGAAAAATGAGTGCTAGGGCTTTTAGACAATATTTTTTTGAATAAAAGAGGAATCCTCTTCTTACTATAACCTTTACCACTGCTAACCTAAAGAGCAGTTAACTACAAATTCATAGCAAATCCTAAACTGCCCAAGCAGAGACAAAACCTCCTTTCACTATAGGAATTCAGAAATGGTTAGAAATCAGTGTGGACTGACAAGGTCTATTATCTGGATCACAGGGAGATCAAAGTACCTGAAGCTCTTCATATCAACTAAAACCTGAGCTTTATGGGTGATAACTCCTCATCTTTGGCATACACATCTTTGAGTCAGCAAATTGCCTTCATTTGATTTTCAAAAAACTTCTCAAGGTTTATCTGCTGAAGAATCCCCTTTTTTTATTTAACACAAAGATTTAAGAAGTAATTACATTATGTTTACACATTTATAAACGATGGGTTGCCTTTTGTTAAGGGTTCTGGATCCCTTAATCCTTCCTTAATCTAATCAAACAAGTTGGCAATAAATAAAGCACAAAGGGATGTGGCAGCCCAAGGGACAAGTTGCAAGGAAAACAAAGGAAACTTCAGACTGCTCCTCAAACCAGTGACCAAGTACAGGCAAAAGAAAACCTACCACTCAGTTCCAGTGGAAATAGGGAAGTAATGGGTATCCTTTTAAGTTTTCATGCAAGGTACAACACAGTAAGTCATAATAACACAATGTGTCAAGCTCCAGTATCAGGCAGTGAGACAACTACAAATTATTTGGACTAAAAAATGTCTTATTTTAAAAATTTGTTAAAGGTCAGAGAGCTTATATCTATCAGTGGAATCTAATTTACTCATCTAGTAGCATTTGGTGTCCCTTTGAAGCCAAGTGTTCAATAAGTGCTGAAAAACACTCAAAAAAAAAAAATTCTTCCTTCAGTAGTGTGAGAAAAAAAAAGTACAGTGAAATTGTTCAAGTAGCTTCATATGGCAAATGTTTCAGTTTGGGCTATTGACATTTTATTGCACAAACCCTTCCATCAGCTTCCTAGCAGAAGGACTTACTAAATGAAATGATGCTTTAAGCCTTGGAGAAAAGATACAAGGACAGATGTTTTTTCAAGTTGCCTTCGAGGTGAAGGATCAAACCACGGCATTGTAAACCTCACAGGCAACCCAGCATGACTGTATCACAGAGTTCAAGTTTTCAAGGGAGAGTAGGAAAGTGCTGTGTCACAAGAGGGGTTTCAGTCCTGGAAACAAAGAGTGTGGCTGCCCAAAACCATCAGCCAGAAGCATCAGTACTGGGCAAACCCCCACCTCTTTCCGAGAAAGCAGCCTTGACACTGCTGAGGTTGGCATATATTAGCCCCTATTAGGATTGCTACAGCTGGTCAGGCTTTCAGTTTCTTTTTTTCCCCTTCAGCAGAAAGATTATGTGCCTGGGCCAAAATGAGTTTTGACAAGTGCCGCTTCTGAGCTTTTCTATTTAAAACTGAGTTGAGCATATACTTAACATTTTATTTTTTTCAGACATAACTCCGGAGAGAGCAGACCAAGCTAAAACGCAACACCTTGTAAATCAGAAAGGTTTATCTTTACTTGGAATTGGGTCAACTACAATGGTTTAAAGCTATTTCTTCATTTCACTGTCATCCAGCCACTGGCTTTGAACTTCTTTGTTTAAAAGCAAAGATACTAAGGAAGGAGTGCCTTTCACGGTAACAGTGAAAAATTCAGCAAGAGCAAAAATTGCCAGGCATGTGCTTGGTTGGTAGCAGGCAACAGGAACTTTAATCGTCTAACTGATAAGTATTAGCTTTAAAAAATTTCCATGAAAAATGAATATAAACATAGTCTCAATGTTATAATCCTTGATCACGCAAGATTCCCAGAAATGTGATGATGTTTTGCTTTAAGGGTAACCATAAAACAAACAAAAATTCCAAGATTCTGTGATCAGCCTACACAGACTCTGTTTTAAAACTGTATCTTACTGTTTTGTGATTAAGCCTTTCCCTCTAAATCTTGATCTTTGTGATGTGCTTTTATTTCTACTTTAACTCAGATACAGTTTCCCAAACACAAGATAAAAATTCAGCTTTCCAACTACCAGAAACAAAATCCGTCTTTTGTAATACAACCTCCTAAAGCACTTCTTTAAAAGTATATGGCCACAAAGAAACCCCGAGCGAGATTGAATTCCTCTCTTCTTTACTTACTTGTTACAAAGTAGAGGAATGTATAACTTCTTCATTGATTGTAACACTTTGCAAGAAAAGCGGAGTTGGTTTTGCGTGGAAAAGGAACACATTTCTAAATTAAGAAACACTGGTGAAAATTATTTACTGTCTCCACTTTACCTAGACTCTAGTAACTAGAGTGCTGAGTCATAAATTAAACTGGTGCTCTGACCTTTAAGGAACAACTGAGATCATAATAAACACGTCTCGTATTTTCAGCTGAGTCCAAGTAAAGAGCAATCTCACAGCTCCTTGAAAAGCCTCAGGAGAAGCAGTTTCTTAAAGCACACATAAAATTGATTAGTGTTCACAGTAACTAAAAACATGTTACAGAACAGACATGTTAGAGAAAAGAGATGGTAGAGAACAGAGAAGAGAACAGACTTAATTTACTTTGAATTTGCACTCTTTCCCTTCTTATATAAGCTCTAAGTTAGAAAAGAACTAATACTGAAAATCAGCCATGGATGTGAAGAACCACCAAAAACATACAAAACAACCTGAGAACAGACTTGACTAGATAGTACAATAGTTATGTGCAGCCATGCAAGACCTGGAATTTAATTTTTGTTTGGGAAACTAGGGAGATTTCTTACCTAGAAAGAGTCATTTTAGTGATGTATGTCCCATGAAGGTATTCTTGGGACATAAAAAATTTTGAGGACAGAAAAGTTAGAAACCACCTTGCTTCAACAAACTTGTAAATGGGAACTTCTTCCCATTGTGTGTCATACTGCTCATTTTCTCCTCTCAGCTACATCTTCCCTCAGCCCAAAGAAAACTAAACTCTTTCTCCAGAAGTCCCTCAAACCCACTATGGACTTTCCATAGTCCAAGTGCTATAATGAGGGTCAATATATCTGTATACAAGCCTGTGTTCACACATGCCTTTCAACATTTTATCTATCTACATGAACTTGCAATTCATCTCTACCAGGTCAGTAACCAACATCGTATTTCACTATACAGACATGGTTACACCAGGATAAGTAGGCAATTTATTCTTAATCAGGGTGTACTATAAGCTACAGTCTTCATAAGTATGAGTCTGCTATGCTGCTAAACATATTTTATAACAAGGAGGCCTTCTTTCTTGGCTTGGCTGATGTTAAGAGGTTAACACTCCACCTGTGTGTCACTAAGCTGTAACAGATTACAGGCAACTTTCAGTCAAACGATGTAAACAAATTCAGAAAACAAGATACAAATGCTATCTTGAAACCCTTTCTGCATCCACAGAAGAAATTTCTTAGACAAAATCAGAAGGCTGCATGATTCAGCTAAATGTATCTATGTGCTGGTTAACCCTAAAAAGGGGAGGGGGGCCCCAGAGCCGCTCCCTGCTTGTCTGTGAGCTGGTTCAGTTCGCTAACCCAGGGAATTAGTAATGCAGAGCTGGTGAACGGAAACTGCTCCCAGAAGGGTGTGATGTGCGCTGGAGATGGCACAGGGAAAATGGCAAGGACACACACCCCACCCTCCAGGCAGCAGCCAGGGCTCTTTGCTCAGGAATGGAGCTAAACAGCACCATAAAAGAATCCAGTCTCGATTGAAAAAAAAAAAAAGTGTTCAAGCAGATGTCACAGCATAAGATGAACATCAGTGTAGATCATTTTAGGTGCTTCTCATTGGCCTTTCCACCTCACTAAGTCATTAGCTAGACTGCAGACTCCCAGCAACACAGGTCATTAAGACAGGAATGATAAGTATCAAATACTTCAGGCATTAATAGTAATAACAAGAAACAGAAACAAAACAATAAACATCAAATATCGTCACAGCTCTCTGTTTGACTAAATGCAAAACATGTTATTTACATTATGTAATTGAGTTATAAAGCACTTTCACTCTTGCTTGTGAATAAGAAATTGAAGCCTTCTATCTCTGCAGTTTGAAATGTCTCTCAGTGGCTATAGCATGCTCACCAAAAAGTTCACTATTGTATCACATGTTGAACCATGTGCCAGCCCTGGCATGGTATGTAAATGAACTCACCGACCTCTTCGGGTTTTCCCCTTTTTTTCCCCTGATCTTTAATGAGGATATCGAGCTCAGAGGGAGTAGCAGGCAGGAGATTGCACTGTACTTTCACAATGGGAAAGAAGCCAAAATACAGGCACAATGCCTGGATTCAGCAGTTTCAGGCAAACGCAGCAGAACTGCATACACCCTCCTCTGGGAAGAACGCTTTCCACTGCCACTTTAACAGGAAACCTAGCTCAAAACCAAGGGTGGGCTATCCCCTCATTCACTTTTCACACCTGGCTATTGAAGCTATTTCCTGACAGGAAAGGTTTTCCTGTTAGAGAAGCTTCCAAAATTGCTTAAGAGCAATTTGCTTTGGTTTGTTATGATGATTTCATTCTGTAATATTCTGAATACTACATGTCATGCTTATTGGTCTTTAATATTGGGCTTTTTATGCTGAAGATTTTGGAAAAAAAACCTGTACATACTCAGAAACTATTAAAGGAAGAAAATGAACACAGCATTAGTCAGTAAAACACAAGTAAATATACTAAAATGTCTCAAAGTTCAGTGTATTCATTTTCTGCCTGAAAAGAGATCCCACTGACACGGACTGTACATGCTTAATTACAATTTTCTTTATGTTCCACCTACCCTTTGCTTAATTAGTCTCTCTTTAGCTGCTTGCAACACAGACAAATTACTTGGTACAATATGAAGTTCTCCTCTTTCCTCTCAAATCCAAAACAAATTTCTCTGACTAGTTGGCAGAAAATAAATTTAGATGTGTTCTGTGTTCTCGCATTCCATATGAACAAATACATCCTTAGGACAAGACTGCACATGCCTCTAGAGAGAAGATGCACAAGATTCAGAACTCAAGAAGGAGCAGCCAGAAACATCTTTAAGTCTCTCTCAATGCGTTGCTGCTCTTGGGAACTACACCAGCTTCTGAGAGCTCATTCAAAGGCCTTAAGAAAAGCAGATTTTGACTCTCCCCAGCCCCCTCTTTTCTGGCCTCTCCTAAAGCCCAGGCCAATGTTCAATTAGCATTAATTTTATTTACTAATATTCCAGTAAAACTGAGAATCACTGTTATTTTAATTTTTTTATATGCCAGATCAAGATTCACAACAGATAGCTTGCTAGAGATTTTATGGGAAGCCTGTGGCATAAGCCAAGTGAAATCAGGACTGTAAAGAATATTTTGAAAACAAAGTCTGTTTTTCCTCATCTAGTAGCCTTTGGTTATGATTCTGCCTTACACTACAAGAAGTTTGAGCATGTGTCAACAGTCAGCAAAGAAAGGGATGAGATTTTGACCACGTGACTGGCACACAGCCAGCTCTATGACATGGACTACCATGACACAGTGGCAGAATATGAGGTCACAGCATATGATCCTCCTCTGTCCCTGGACAAACTGTGAAACCAGGAGAGCTTTGGCAGAGTTGAGGTTTCATGCACTGTCATAAATATAGGTTTGCCTAAAGAAAACATTCTGGCTCCGTGCTGTCACAGTTAGGTATCCAGGCTAGCTAGCACCTTCTTTCTTGACCCCAAAATCAGATTCACAGCATCTTAAAAATTTTTTAAAATATTTGCTAGAACATAGAATTGTCCATTTGCAACATTATATTGTTGAGAAATGTGAGGCTATAGCCTAAAATCTTTGTTCCAGGCCACTAACTCTTTCTTACCAGTTCAGAGAAGTTACAGAAAAGGTGCATTGATTCAAATGGCAACTATTCCATGCAGGTTAAATATAACAAAACAAAATAAGCACATTTAAGACCAAAGGGACTTTCTTCCCTACAGAAACTAGTAGTTCTTGGCTGGCAAAGAATAAACTTGCATTTTCTTTCTCTTTCTCAAAACAGGGAGAGAGGAAAGAGGAGATGGAAGGAAGGCAGAGGATTAATCAAGATAATATTTGCTGATGTTTATATTCTAAAACAAAGGGGAATAATAATCTGAGAAGATATATTACATGACAAAGATAGGAAGTAACTTGCTACATCGCAGAATTATTGGAGCCACATCCCAGCTTTAAGAGCCATGGATACAAACACAGAGATTATTTCAAATGAGGTTATTAGTGCTTCACTGTTAGGGAAATAGGGGAAGCGAACAAGGAAGTAAAACCTAAAAACATTGTTTGTTTTGAAGATACAATATTTTGACAAGTCTGAGGAAAGGCTGTCAAAAGAGGAAAGTTGTATATCCTGACAATAATGGACTCTATGAATAACTTACAGACAAGATGATTCTGATCATGTTTGTTTTTATATGAGGCAAAGATTCATCTGCTACTCAATTGCCCTAGTTTGAAGTCGCTTCTATAAAAACAAATATGACACAATGAAAAACTGCTAAGATTCACCGAGCTACGGAATGTCCTTCCTGCTCACCCTGGCTCACTTTTCACTTCGAAAAGTAAAAGGAATGTCATGCATTTGTAAACTATGTCTGGGAGCGAAGCCTCAAGTATCATGAATAAAAACACTCAAGTTCTACACTATACCAGTAAAAATGCTACGTGACTCCTATTCAAGCACAAGCTCAGATGTTTCTAAATACAGATGGTATCCATCACATGAAGGAAGAACATTAATTACTGCATTTGACATTTTTCTTGGGAACTGCACCCCTCCTCACTGAGCAGAACGAAGTCTCTGGCATACTAGAAGTTGCCAAGACTTTCTGCTTCTCTGTCCTCAATGCAATGCATATTCTCTATGGAAAGAGGAAAATGAGAAACGGAAAAATTTGTAAAGCAACCCTCCATGCTGTATGCTACACCAATTGTTTTCTCAGCTCAGTTTTTAATACCTAATCTTACTGCAACCATGTTTCCAGGCAATTATATATTGAAATACGTATTGACAAGTCAGTTTTTCCGCTTGTACACAATAAATATTTGTTAAAAACCTGCTACTTGCGGGTTGGCCATTTGCAGCTTCTATTCAAAAGAGCAAGCTGTAAATAGCGCGCCAAAAGGCACCTGACTGTGTCTGACTGACCTGTTGCTCTGCTCTGCTATATTTCCTGGCTCTAACCTGGCCGTTTAAGGGAACAAGGTAAAAGTCCACATGAATCTGCTCATTTCTCCTGGAAACAAACCTTGAGCTATACGCTGGGAGATCAAGAGTCTGCAATTGCTGTGGTGTGGGCACTTCTATTCAGGGGATAACTCCATTCTATCACTTCACCAAAATAAAGCCTGAAAGAACCATGAATTATCGATTTAGGGCAATGGGGTAAAGGACCACCATCTTACATTCCATAGCTCACACATGCAAGTGTTTTCTAGGTGTCCACGTCGCGGTAAACTCTGAATTTGTTTCTCTGTATAAAGTTACAGTGCTTAAGACTGGTTTCCCTACTTATCATTCCAAGTATCTGTTTGCTGTACTATCAGGTATATGGTATGGCAAAAGCTGTCAGAGCTTTCCAGGGTAGCCAAGGGAATGAAAACATATCTCTTTTCAAATTAATACATACCAGCTACAAGGCAACAAAGTCAATATTTTAGCACAGTTTTAAAGACTCTACAAGAGAAAAGACAAAGTTAGACTAAGTGCAGAACTTTGATAGATGCAACAATGTCTACACGGTCACCATTCCCAGACTGAGAAACACCCAGGTATTTAAAAGCTGAACATCCACCCTTTTTTTTTCTTTCTTCTCCTTAGTGTTTAAAAAGCAGCTTATTGTCTGGGTTTTTTCTGTTTACAACTGCGCATCTGCCTATGTGTATGACAATAGGAATTCTCGGAGCAAGCCAAATTGAGAAAGATGGATTGGTCTGATGTCTGGTCATTCATGGGTGTGTCCACACCACTCCTGCGGTTCAGATCAGTGGTGTGCTTCTGTCACGAATCTCTCCATCTTCCCTGAGCTTTGGTTTGGATTGTGGAGCAGCCTTCTGAGCTCACACGATGGATTCTTTTCATATGAAACTAAACCTGAAGATGTGCTCCAACTGCTAAAAGGCATTCGGGCCATGTGACCACCTTATAGTCTGTCTGGAATAAAGGCCCACAATGCCTACAGCAGGACCAAATCTCCCATACCAGCTTCTACTCCACAAAGCTGCTCCTATCACATCACATTATTTGCTAGTACAGACATGTCTGTGTCAAAAACTATGTTCCTGCTCCTTGGAAAGTTTGTCTTCTATACACATAATCCTACCTGCATCCCTTGATAGCTTCATTTCAGACAGACATATTACTGTGGAAGGCCATGAAAGCAGAAAGATAGACAAATTTTCCCAGCTGTACAGCAGCACACACATTTTGAAACAGACTGGAGAATCAATGACACAAGAAGGAAATCACCAAATGATGACGTTTACAGCACACAGCAGTGGCAGGCACAGGGATGATCAGATTTTGGGGTGTGCTGAGGCTCCATACCTCACAATACTCTTGATGTGATTATATGTAAATGAGTTAATAATGAAGCCCTCAGCCTACAACCTGCAATGTTGGCACAGGTCTTCTTGGCAGCTGCATATACACTCATTTTTTGACATATTGATTACTGGGGATGTATCACATATAGCAGACTTCACATTCGAATCACTGGTGCTTTGCAAGAGGCAAATCTTGATTTAGTTTAAGTTTTAACTGATAGCTTGTGACACAGCTTCTCATTTAGATTACACTGTGGAATCATTACGGTAATCAAAAGTAAATGCCGGAAAAAGATTAAAACTCAAAGACAAGATGTAAAAACCACGAGAACTGAAAAAGATGACTGAAGAGGCTTACTAGCAGTTGAGACGAGGCTGAGAGACCTGAAGACCCTCATAAAGTAATGGTAAGGTATTTTTCCTTAACCATCTCTTCCCTCTTTCTATCCTCAGTCTCCCTGGATTATTTACAGTTCCAACAAAATGCTGCTTATTTCTATTCACTGCTTCAAACTGCTTATAAATATCAGTCTACATTCCTGAAATTTATCATTCACATACTCAGATATACACATATGTGTCTACTGTGTGTATCCTTTAAAATTTCTCACAAAGGTTCCTCTAACCTTTACTAAAACAATTGGATTGACTTAATTGCACTACTTAGGATACTCAAATTCTGACTACTAATTTTTAAAAGGTCTTATTTTTTACCACTGGAATCTCACCTTCATGTAGAAATCAATGTATGACCCACCCTACCCAGCAAACAGTAAAGTACTACACAGTGCATTTCTGGAACTGAATTGTTCTGAACACCAACAGAGACTAATGGACAAACAGTGCAAAAGACAATTAATGCTAATGTTTCCACATAAGTGATGATAATGATAAAGCAGCTGACTACTCAAGATTTACCATTAATCTGTCTTTTTTGCTCTTTTTGGGCACTCACTATAATCTAGAAAAAGAACTACATTGTCATGGTGACCCTAAGTGAAGTTACAAGAAGGGTGTAAGAAGAAATTTCTCAAGATCAAAAATAAAAATTATTTAAGACAATGACACAGTAGCAAAAAGTAGTACGGCAACTGAAACATAGACACGAATTGCTCACATTTCACGCAGCTACCAAGACTGTAGTGCAACTAGCAGCAAATACCGGAGAGATCAGAAAGCTATGCAAGAACAGGGAGCATCAGGAGACCAAGATACATGAGAAAGCACAAGCTCACACTGCCACAAGCAGAAAGCTCTTTGCAGGACATATCTGTGTTAGAGACAGGAACCAGACTGTGTAGCATAATACTACTAGAAAGGACTAGGGCAGATTCAATTACAAAAAGCTGAATGTAAAATGAGATGTTCACACTACACTGATACATGTCGTACCAAGATGTTCCCTGGAAAGCTGGACAACACTCATGCATAACTAAATTTTTTTATAAGTTTGGGGACAGAATCTTCACAAAAAGGTACGTTCTGTGCCTCATCCAAACTAGAATAGGGTCAAGCAGCTGAGGATTGTAGAAGGGGTTATCTGGAGTCAGGCAATCCAGTTGAGGCATGTCTACCCAGGTCGGATGACACATCAGTCTAAAAGGGGGCACAAGCAAGGCTGTTAGTTCATGGCTCTTGTCCTGAATTTACTGACAGGTGGCTAGAAATAATGTATGACCTATATTATTTTCCCAGTATAGTGGCGGGTGCCAGGACACAACTCTCTTAAAAGAGATTATGCAGCTGCTATAAAATCTTGGAAGGAACTAGCAGATTTGGGTAGGAAAACAGCTTTCTCTTGGAGGTGGGTAGCTGGCAAGGTTAGAGTCATTAGTAAAAGTGGATTTGATTGTGAAATTTTGTGAAAGATGTGCAGCCTACAATTCTTTCTGTCCACAAAAATCACTGGCAGCTCACGTGCACGCACTGTATTTATTTTAAAATGACTAAGACTGGGACTTTTGCACAGTGATGAGCTAATAAATGAGCACATCATGGAAACAGCCATGCCCTATGTTCCTGTACTTCCTGCATAGAATTATCCTTTTCCTTTTTGTTGTTATCAGATGAGGACCCTGCTGGACAGGTAATATCACTCAGTCCCAGGGCAAAAACTAAGGAGAGCAGTTAAACACTGTCCACCAACAACTTCAGGAAAGCTGTGCACCAGTTATTTTCAAGCCAGACACTGCAGGATTGTTGTAAGAGGTGTGGGTTTGGTTTTTTTTCTTCATATTTGCAAAATGTGCTGGTTTATGCTACATGTTCAAAAATCATTAGCACTATGGTTAGAAGCAGTCTGCAGATCATTTCTAGAATCACAGTTCCCTTTTAAGGTGTAAAAAAAGGGCTGCAAACAGCTCTATAGGCAGAGGTACAGAGCTGTGAATGAAGAACAGCTGACAGCAAATTTTAGAAACTAGAAGCAAAAGAGTTTATATTAACTTGTGTTTCATTTATGATACTATTTGGGATGGTGCATACATTGGATATCATCCCAAAGTACTACTGCTTGTTCAACAGAAAAACAATACACACACCCAAGAATATGTTAAAAAAATGTACTGACTGGGGGAGGGGTTGGGGGTGGAGGGGGGAGAAGAAAAGAATTTTGCCCTTACAATCTAATCACCAAAATTGTATTTCAAGTGGTGGTACAGCTTGAAAGGACTCCTCCCTCAATCTTGTTGCTGGCAGAAGTCAGCAGAAAACACTATAGTGCATTTTCTGTTCAGAAAGAAAAAAACGAAAATGCACAGCAAATTACTTGTGAAGTGACTGCTAAAAACAAGGGAGGATGAAACACTAGCACCAAGCTTTTACAATGATCTTGTAATAGCAGCAAATATCTGGCTACATTTCAGCTCCAACAATTGGAGCTGCAGTCCCACCTCGGCAGAAGTGAAAAATACATGCAAGTAAGTGCCAACTGAGTTTCAGTCTCAAATACTTCAGTATTTCCTACCCTGAAGGACATTTTGAACTGCAGTGGTGGTAAAAGTCTTCCTGCATGAACTCCTTAAGGCTCCTTTACAACAACCCATTTACTAGGGAAACAGAGAAGTGTCTGTATTTTAGCAAAACAACCTGTTTTCCAAGTTCTAAAAATAGAAAAGAAAAAAAAATTAAAAGTGTCTGTCATTTTGAAACCACTCACAAGCATTTCATCCTAAGCAACACAGCCTCCCCCCTTGCTAAAAATAAAACAGTACATTACAGCAACATTTTTTGCTGGCTTCAGCCAAGGATTTGAAAACCTCCCCTCAGCCCAGACAGGCCGTAAGCTATGAGTCAGCACTTCTCAGCATTTCTGGAAATTCCTCAGCAGAGCATCCACCCTGTAGCAGGAAGCTGCTGTTCACTTCAGTCGGTACCAGGAAATGGATGGGCACTCATGGGCCTCACCTGACCCGTGCACACAGCTCAAGGAAACTTCCCCAAAACTACCAAACATTCCCCATCCCACCAGCTTCCTGCAACACCACCAAATACACTGCCTGAGAATAAGATTGGTAACCCCACCCAAATACAATTACGTGCAGTGTCAATGAACAGGAAAATATAGAATCAATTAAGAAAAAAAACCCCATCACATTGGACAAGGGCAAATCTCTCTGGTGCAATTTTAATGGTATGGCCTCTCCCAGCCTGAATCCAGGGGCAGCTCAGCTCCACCAGCCCTGGGCAGGAACTGTCCCCTGACCGAGGAAGTCTGAATTCATACAAAACAGCCATGCCCCAACATGTAAAGAGGGGTTCCTGGTGCTTACAGAGAAAATTATTCTTTCCCCTTTCAAGGGGATAAAGAAGGCACAGGTTCAGGGCATTGCCACGCTTATGAATCGAAGGGACACATGGCACAGCTCGTCTCTCCCTCCAACAGTCCTTGCTTCACACAGAAAATCTTATTATCTGCGTACAACAGAGCCCAAGTATGGGAGGAGGATCCGTGCCTGTCTAGGGGATATCCCAAATCTGCCTGTGTCTGTACAGGCTATGGTGTTGTCAGGTATCTCACCCCCACTGAGACACAAACCAGAAGTCCCCACGGAAGCTCTTGGTGCTCGGTACTCCCAAATGTGCAGCACTGCCAAGGTGGAGACACTGCTCTTGAAATGGAGATATAACACGCACTTGGGTCCATCTAAGGATATAAAGCAGCTATTTCACAAGCACTGCCTGTGGTGAATGCAATTCCTACTTTACTCACCTCGGACTGAGTATCTGCTCTTGTTTTGCTTTAAATGCAGGCTTTGACAGGGACTTTAAAGAGGAAGAGTTAAGGAAATAGGAAGTACTTTGTGAACAGCAATAATTGCATGTTCTGACCTCTCCAGCTTACATCACGCGTGTTATCCAACAACCACAAATCAAGAAGGAAACCGAATTTCAAGACAATAATTTTCAGCACAACATATATGTTAAAACTACCAGAACAAGACAAATGTTGACGCTTCCCTGCTTCTTTCTTGCTTTCATATATGTGGCTATACGCCCATAAAAATCCTGTATATTTTTTTTTAATGAATATTTGTATAAAGGAAGCTGCCTAAAGTTGGGTACAAAAAAAAAATATGTTTTTCTCAACTGTTTTTAAATACAGAGCAATGAGATTAAAGCGAGGCAGACAGCCAAATACCTCAGCCATCACAGTCATTAATAAACGCGTTTAGCATTCGTGCAGCTTTCGAATGCAGAACATCTGGTTCCAATTCCCAGTCTGGCTTTTAATAAAAGTGCCTCCCCCACAATACTTTTATTATAAAGTGTTCTTTTCCGCCGCGCGCTCTCACCCCCACCCCCACCCCCCCTTTTTTTTTTTTTCTTTTTGGAAGCGGCTGTTCCTTCCTTCTTGCTGGAAGCCACCTGACCACTGCCAGGAAGAGGAATGCAAAACATTCCCAGGAGCAGCTCCTGACGTCAGGGCGGCAGCATTCCTCCTCCTCCTCCTTCTCCTGCCGCGGCCGGGCCCGGAAAGTCCAGGGCTGGTCCCACTGCCGGCCCGTGCTCCGCTCCTGGGGTTTTCTTGCTCTCCCCACAAATACTGAGCCAAAATAAACCTGGGATGGGGTGACGGTGGCGCTCACGCTGCTCCAGAGCCGCTCCATACCCATGTATCCCTGTACCCCTTCCCCTAACACAGGAGTCTGTGCTTTGGATAAACTTCAGGCCTCCCGTAGGCTTAAATCAGCTTAGGCGCTGACTTTGGCGGTTCTTTCCCTTTACTTCTAATTTATTCACTCGAAGGCAGGCGGCAGAAGGGTGCCAAGGAAAACAGGGACATGCTGCTGCAGGGTGGGTTGTTTTTTCACTCCTAAGACATTCACGAGAGACATGACATGATACCAAGGCAGGCAGCCTGTATCCAACACGGATCTTCTCAGTTTACTTCTTCCTTCATACAGTATCTACCCTCTAACACACCACAGAGTGGGATTTCAATCCTTCACCTCTCTAATTTCATTTATGAGAATACATTATTAAATGGCATTATTTTATTCTACTCTTGAACTAACTGGTAGCTAAAACTACACAAAGAGATTCTAGGTTGAGTTGCAGTCCTTGAGCTGAGTTTACTCCTTTACTCCTTAAAGATTATTATCTTTAGTCCACTTAGTCTGATATTTCTGGGACATATTTTAAAAATTCTATAAAATGTTTTGCCTGGAAAAAAAAATTCTCTGCATATTTTAGTCCACCATTGTATCAAAGACAGTGCAAAAAAAAAAAAAAATCCCTGTAGTTGCTACCAGATCCATGATAAAACTGAGAGTATCCTAATTCCACCACGCCAACAGATCAGGATGGTAGGCTAGGAAATAAGGGGGGGAGAGAAGAAAAAGTATAGAAATATCTTCGTTTCTAGACGATGCAAAGAAAGAGCTCTTCAGTAGACACCTTTCCATTTCACGTCTCTAATTGTTAACAAGAAGTGTAAAATACATAATTTCACCACTCCAAAACCAACAAAACCCTAATGTGTAGATGTTAGTTTAATCATAATTTTCCAGGGAATGCAAAGGAAGCCAAAACTCATCCTGAATAGCTAAGGCATATGACTGGTGGTAGTAAAGTGTTCACATATATCACTTTCCCCTCAAATATTCACATAATAAATACAAATGTCTCAATGTTGACTGACCACAATAAAAAAATAAAGATCTGGAAACACTAAGCAAGACAGTTGCATTATTTTCAATATTAATCATAACTGATCAGCTGTTAGGGTTATACTGTTTGTGCAGCTGCAGTTCTACACATGAAGATCCAGATGAGTCCAAAACTTCCAGGCCATCTCTCAGTCCCAGTTCCTCAGCTTCTTGCTCCATTTGTGGCAATTTAAGAAATAAAAACATGTTTGGGTTTTCTTCTAGTGTAAGGACTTGTTACTAAAAGGTCAAACAAAGGTCTGCCCTGTGACCAACCTCATGCCACCTACAACTTTTTTAAGGAAACCTGCTCTCTGAAGAACCACAGGCTAAGTAAACACACTGCTTTCCTGGTAAGAACATCCTCCAAGTGTTCTCGCCTTTGTTAGAGCAGCTGGCCACATCTGACCAGCTAGAAAACCCCAAACCACCTTTTTTGCTCTCTTCTCCAGAGGTCACTAGTATTCCAGTGACCAACAAATCGGTATTGTTCAGAAAGGTGACAACAAGGCTCATAAATTTCATGAAACTTGATAGGGCCCTGGAAGAACATCAGTCAGCTTCCTGCAGCCATTGCAGCCAGTGGCTACTGAAAAAAACAGCTGATCTGTACTTAAATATCAAATTTTAACTCAAGTTCACTGATGTCAACAGCCAGCCATCAGTATACATGACTATTAAAAATACTATCTTTTTTTCGTATTTTGCAACAAAGTGAGGAAAGAGTACAAGAGACTTCTATTACTAAAAAACAGAAGTAAGAAGAAAGGTAACAAAAATACTACATTACCTAAATAAAAGGCATGGCTCAGTAGAACCGGTCAATTTCCTAAGCTAAATAGCAAAGAAAGTAAAATATGTCCTTAATACCTTCTGAAATTAAGCACAAGCTACAGTGGCCTATAACCATTGAAGAATACTATACACTTTATGGTGCTTGACTTTTTTCTTAATTTTCTATTTTTTATTTTGTACTACATGCAAAGCTAGATACACACAGAGTTTTTTTCAGCTACATAGTAGGGATTTTAAAATTTTCCCTTTTTTTCTTCAGAATTTTTTTTTTTATTTCATGTTATCAAAATGTAAACACATGCAAATCAATACCAGGTCACTTCTGAAAAGTAGACTTTAGAATTTCTGAAAGATGAACTTTTAAAACTGATTGGCAATTTAATCCCTAGTACTGAAGTTTGGATGGAGATTAGAAAAGGCAGGGCATAGAGAAGTGATGAGAACTGGGGTGTGTTCTCACCTTCTCTGAAGATTAAATTCATTCTCTTCTCTTGTGTTTCAGCTGCTTATTCAGCCTATTATTCTTTTATCACCAGAAATAACATTGGGATGCCAAAAGCATGAATGAAGTCACAGCGAGAACTTCCTTCTATGCACGGTACACAGAATTAAGCTTCAGGTGTGTTTTCAGGAGGCTGCTGCACGAACCCGTGATTCACGAGCCTTGTCCTGAGCGTGCACTGCCATTCAGTCACAGCCAACTTTCTCCTGGCAAGATCTGGCAAGTGCTTTGATCTCTGCAGATGAAATGGACACTAGATTGGAAACTCAGCCGCAGAAGACTATAAATACTTTAAAGATTCGTTTTCAGTGAAAAAACTTACATACAGTGACAGATATTTGCTGTGGCAGAACCACAGCAGTACACTTGAGTTCTAGAGACAGAAGCCACTTTCTTTAACTTACAGAAAAGGGATTAATTCATGAGTAACAAGGTTTAGAAAACAATGGATGCAGAGAAAAAAAGATCAGAAAATTGAGTAATGTCCAGAGATCACTAAGAAAAATACATCAACTCTCTTTTCCTGGTTACTTTTCCATATCTTTCTTGCTTAGACTGCCATTTGAGTGGATAATTTTTTCTCCAAGTCTAAAATTTCAATTGATATCAGTCTGCCCTGTGACACCTGAAATACTGTTAACTGCAAAGCATCAGAAGCAGGGGAAAAAACCCACCTTAATTTCACAGGTTCACTTTTACATCTGGCAAACGAAACGGCCCAGACTCCAGGTGCTAATGATGCACAGCCCCGCCTACAGAGGGCTAAGCCAGAGCCTCCTGAGAACCAAACTCCCCCTGAGGTTTTGGAAGGCCGCACTGGGAGGTGTGAGTTTCTTCACAGCTCCTCACCTTCGCACACAACCTACACAAACTCTGTTTTGAAGCCTGCTCATACTTTTTGGAGGTACGCTTCCTGCTCTTCTCCCTGATTTTTCTTCTCACACATCTCTGTTTTCTGCTGCTGGCTGGGCCTGGCAGTGGAAGTGCTGAACAACAGGAGTGGATCCAGCCCCGTTGCTGACTCAGATACGAGAGCCCGTGCTCATCAGATTTTGCTGCTGCATTCCAGATTTTGGTACCCAAAAAATTTCAGATGCTTATCTAAACTAAACTTCCCGAGGGTGAACTATCTCTAGCGCTAAGACACTTTGAAGGTCGATATGCACCTGAGCAGGAGACAGCATGCCAACTTGCCCTTAAAGCAGGGCCTACCTATAAAATTTCAACTCTGTCTGCCTGGGTAAATTACCCAGCCAATTGCCTTGGCATTCATATTTATCTTCAAAAAAAGGATAAGCAGAGATGAAGTCAAATCACTACACTGTTCCATTAAAACCTTTGTTTTAGGCAAATGGACTTCAGAAAACTTCTTTTGGCATGTAAAATGGAACCACTTGTACATACCTTTGTAGAGTCATTTTGATGTTAGGTTTATTAATATAATTATGTTGTTCCTAAACTATTTACCATTTTAGGCTCCTAATAGCTATGATGGCTTGTTAACAATACTCTGAAATCACAGGGAAGTATTTTCTTTTCCTTTCATTTGAAAAGAGAAAACAAAATTCTAAATAGGTTTATTTCCATGTTTTATATTGTGTGTAGTATCTACTTCCTTTAATGTGAAAATTTTATGATCGCAAAGCCTTTTCCTCAGCCAAAGTGTTATTACAACAACATGGGACTGCATTACTCAGCAGTGTTTAAAGAAAGTCCCAAGGTGAAATATTTCACTTTATTCTTAAAGCAATAAGACTGGTACTACAAAAAGAAATAATTACAAAAATTACAGTGGTAACAACCCACTGTATCTTAAATTCACCTATTTGGAGTTGGAGATGATTTTTTCCAATTTCAATTTTGGAAAGGAAAATTCTCCCAGCATAGCAAAACAGAAAGCTTTCTCTGGCTTGTCATTTGATTTGGAGAGACAGAATGTAGCAGTTTCTGCCAGACTAACTGCTCAAAATCCCAACTAGTTTCAGAAAGTCTTCCTTTACGTTTTTTTTCCAACTAAGGAGTCATTATCCACGGTTCTCCTGGACAACTGCTGGGCCATTTGTACAATAAAGTGAAGAGCAGTGGTAGGCAAAGTATCCATACAGCAACAAATTTTGGTATCCAGCAAACAATCTTTGTTTAACAGAGACCAAAGCAATTCTAGAAACCTTCAGTGTCTATTTAATGCAGGGAGTAGCATCTCCAATACAAGTCAGGAAGGAGATACACACACACACAACCTCACAGCCTCTGAAGTTGTACAGTATTTACCTTAGCTCTGCCTTCCCATCTTATGAAAACCAAGTAACTAGACAAGAAGTCCAACAAAAATTGTCATCTGTGCTGCAAATAAAGTTAAGGAGAAAGGTGGGGGATTACAAGGTAATGTCATCCTATTTGGTCTCTGCTTACTGTAAAGTACATCAAGTATATTTAATTTTTTTTTTTCCAATTTGACCTCCTAAATGGTTTAAATCTATTACATTTTGTCAGAGAGGCTTGGTAAGGAACACAGAATGAGAGGTGAACCCAGTAATTAAATATGTTGAAAGGTTCCATGATCATTGATTTTAAATTATCTATTTACCAGTGCAGAATCAAGACAGTCAAGGGGAAGGGAATGGGATAACATAAACCAAGAACTTTCTCTTACTTTCCCTCAAGGCTCAAGAATTAGCATTAGATAGCAAAAATGTTTAAAATCACAAGACACAAAAGTCTTTGAGAGAATCATTTGAAGAAGTTAAAAAGATTCACTGAGTCAGTTGAAATATGAAAATAAAAGAAAAACATCCCCAACAAACCCTGGAACAGGTCTATTGGGCTTTCAACAGGTTAAAAGCCTGTCATAGTCAGGAGGTAGCTCTTAACATGACTGCGGCATGCAGGGAAGTTCTCGGTTTCTCCCCTGGCAAGCTCAATTCAAAGCAAAGTTTGTAAACATCCCGGGGGAGTGGGCAGAAAACGACACCGGGTTTCAGAAACATTTACAAGTGTTTTGCAGAAATGAAACTTCACTTAAAGAGCTCAGTTTCGCTCTCCCGGGTGGAGGATGGCTGTCGGTCTGCAAGTTGAGAGACAGCCAGCACGGAGAAGCTTTGCGGGGAGCAAAGCTGTGCGAGCACCGCGGTGCCTGCCCCATGCGCATCCCCACATCCAGCACTGAGAGCACACCGAGTTTATTACAAGTTGTGCAGAAGTGATGGCGCACAAACCCGAACAAATCCCCCTGCTGCAGGCTCCTATTTCACGGACGTGGAGCTTTGACGCCAGAGAAAGCTGTGGACAAATACGCGCTGCGGCTGTCTCGGCAAGATCAGTTTTTCCTGGGCTCCTGCTGACAACATTGCCACCTTCCGCAGCCGCCGGGAAGGGCACGGACCTGCGGCCGAGGGGCTCGGGCAGCCTCCCACCGCCCCGGGAATTGCCGTCGAGATGCTGTTCAGGAAGGTGCCTTCCCGCCACTGCCCTTCGTAACCAGCCTGATAAGTCAGAACAATTTATTTTCAAAGCCTGTGACTGAACCGCTGCAGAGCGCAGCACAGTCCCAAGAACTGGCGTGGCACGGCCGAGCGCACGCACGGACGGGAAAGGCGACAAAGGGAACGCGTTCTGCACCACACGTACAACATGCTAGTGAATGCATCGCCAGCGTGACTGCTCGTGGCACTCCCAAAACAGGAAAAGGACAGGAAAGTCGAAGCAGAAGTTAAGGGGAGGCAAACGGCGCTGTCTCCATGCCCGGACCTGAGGGCATCTCATTCCAGACTCCAGTCCTCATGCAGTGGACTGCTGTCGTGCCCAGTTTCAGTGAAAGGGGCAACAAAACACATATACTACCCTGGCTTCTACATACTTATAATGGAGGCATGTCGATATATGCATTTTATACAAGTTTTAACATCTGATGAGGTTATACACTGAAAGGCTGGAGTTTGTCTTGCTGGCTTGCAGAGAGTATTCTCCTCCAAATCATCCACATCTCATGTATAGTTAATAAAGCAGTAGCATTATGATAGCAGTTAAAATACAACTAATAACAAATCCAATATATTAACCAATACATTTAGTGCACATTCTGGATAGAAAATGGCTTTACTTAGACATAGCCAAAATACATCAATGGAGCTGTTAATGGGGGATAGGAAAGTACTTTCCAAGAAAAGCTTCAAAAAATCAACATGGCAACCAAGTAATATCGATATTAATTTAGAAAATGGGTGTTTAGAGTTTAATCTAAATAAGTAGAGAAGGGCTTTGCATGCAAGATTGCATATATTTCCAAATCTCAGACCTCTTCTAGGAAGGCAGTCCTCCTCAATAGGTAGGGCCTTGCCAAAGAACAAGACTCATGATCAAAGCTAAAGAATCTCAGCCAATTAACTGGACCACACAGAAAAAGAATACCTTTATATGTAGTCTAATCTAAAAAAAAAAAAACAGACATAAAAGTTGCCCCCCCCTCCCCCCCAAAAGGTGTAATTTATATTTAGGTTGTGGAAATAACTTCTCCTCCTTGTTTTCTCCTCTAGCTGTGTTTAGGGCAGTTTCAGTAAACCTAATAGGATTCCATTCCTTCCTAAGTAAGCATCAGTCCTCAAAAATCAAGAAACTGCAGTTGCATCTGAAGTGACCTACAACCAAAGGCAATTCTCAAGACTTAGGTGGACTGTTCTAGAAGTTGATCATGTGGTATGTTGAAGTTTGTTTTAAAAATGGGTTTGCTTTTGAGTATAGCTAGAAAACAGGTCCCTGCTATACAGCAAGATTCAAAAGCAAACTCCTAGAGTCAAATATCTCCCAGCAAAATTAGACAATCACCTCATGCAGAACTTCTCATACTGTAAACCACAGGAGGCTGCAAAAAGACAAAGAAAATACTGGGCAACATATTTGGTTTTGTGTGAGAGACAGAAGGTAAGAAATATTTGGGAATATGATAAAGAACAATCCTATATTGTATAAAATGTCTTCAAATAATTTGAAGAATTATTATTATACATATATACTGTAAATCTGAGCTCCTTTAAGCCTACAAACCCTGTAAGTTCCAGTGACAGCCCATATCAATAAAATTTATCTCTTCCTCAATCTGTACATTCACAATGCATAAAACAGTACCAGCCCTATTAAATTAATATTTATGACAAGCTCAGTGAACCAAAAGACAAGCAGTATTTGCTAAGGCACAAATGCAATCTACTAATGTCACATAGTTGCATTGTCCGTGTTTCTCAAAAATGAACCTCAGCTTGGAGGAGAAATTTGTTTTTGGGAAACAGAAAAGACAGACATGCTGTGCCATGCTGGGAAGATAAATGAACACACAAATACAATCAAAGTAATTTATGGTTTTATACTGAATCTTAAGTGTTCTCAAGTTCGGTGCTTTCAGTGTGTGCATACAGCACTGTAGATATTCTGCCAGGGCTTTTTTTGGAGTAGTTATGATCCTCAATGTCTGTCCCAACAATACCTCAGAGCACCTCAGGATATTTCTTCACAGCCTCAGTTCAAGTTACAAGGTATTAGCTGGAGATGCTGACAGATTGGGTTTGCACTAACAGACGTGCTGTGAACAGCAGCAGTGTCAAGGTAGACACGCAGTCCTGTTTTTTATGCCAGCCAAGGACCTTGGACTGTGGACAATGACTATGGACAATGACTCCCAGGAAGACCACGCAAAAGCCCATCATCATAATCAGCTCAACACCAAACATGCGCTGCTTATTGCAAAAAAAAAAAAAAATCCAAAACTTAGAAAAGGGGACGATAACCATCAAAACAAAAAACATTCACAGAAATGTTCACTAGGCTTCTTTAGTTTTAACTCTTTATTTAACTCTTTTACCAAGGAGAGAGAAAACAGGTAACATTTCAGAAGTCCAAAGAGGTTAAAGAAAGAGAAAAAAACAACCAAAACAAACAAAAAACCCTCATACGTACAACAACTCCCCACATACTGCCAAGTGTTATTTTTTTTTTTGGAGCCACATCAGTGACTTGGCTTTCCAAACACAAATCCCTCAAAGGTAAAATTAGTGGTTATATAGGACTTCTAATGCTCTAAATATTGTTCCAATACTTCTGATTGGAGAAACTTGGTGTTCCAGAAGGCTGTACTGGGGCAGTAACTAGAGGAGTATTTTTTCAAGACATCTCAGGACGCTGTCAAAGAAGCCTAGCAGTCAGGGAGAAGTAATACATTGCAGTCAGCACAGCGACTGTTGACTCAGAAGACTGGTAGGAAGAGAAGCTTCATCAAACACACAAAAGACTACACTGAATGTTTCACAGCTGAACTGTTTCATATACCAAAGAATATTCTTCTGCCAAAAATACATAAAACCATGGGTATTTTTCCATGAGCTTTTACTGAAAGAGAAGTAATCTGCCTGGTAGAAGCAACAGTAAAATTTGTTCTCCTCCTTGCCTTTCTGTGCTCCCGCCCCCCAGGATAGCTGAGATGTTTTAAATACTGCATTTTGGGTAGCAACATTCCAAATCTTTCAAATATTTGAAAGCAACATTCCCCTTTTGAAATACTTGGGGCTTTAATTACTATTTCTGCTAGGAGTACAGTAATTAACTGTTGCTTACCTACACTTAAATATGACATTCAGGAGGAGGAATCTGACAAAGCATACCTTGATATTGTAGGAAATGACCACACAGGGTAATTTGGCAAACTCACATTTTATCCATCTCTTTGCCCACACAAAATTGCCCAAGGACACAAGCATCTTTAGCACAAAAATCCACCATGGTATAAAATATCCAGCATATTCAAACCCCAACCTAACAGCATACAGAGCTGCACGGTAAAAACTTACTCTAAATACCTACCATTACAGTAGCAAATCACACCTGATAAATAAAGAGAATGGCACTTGTCTTGAAAATTGCCTCTTCACAGTGAGCTATGGAAATACATTTTATTTCACTAAGTGAAAGGGCTGAATAGCAATCCAACAAGCAGAAACCATAACTTTTCAAAATGCAAATTTGTTGAAAAAAAGATTAGCTGATTACAGATAATCTTAAACATTTAAAGAAACCCATTTACAAAGTCAAGACTTGCTCTTTAGTGGTTAAACTACTGAAGGAATTTTGGCACATAGTCTTTTTACAAATTAAGTATTGTTTTACACATCCCAAATCTGTTAGTCATAAACATTAGCAGAGGAATACAAATCACAACTTTTTAATAACCCTGCAGTAATTCTGAACTTGTTCATCTGAACTTATTTAGCTTGTTTTTCCTTCATGACTGGATAAAGCAGACTGCAGTGCCAGGTCTTGGCTCCATCAGTTGCTCATTAAACAAGATCTGGAATTTAGCACTGGATTGAATACACATGGGAACTCATGTGAAGCTGCTCATATATCATTGATAGCTCCGTTGCTAACACAGAGTTTATCCAAGACCGTACATTTTTCGTTGACTTGAACAAAGCTGTTCACCATCCTCTGTTTTTGACGTCAGTGGACAACTACCCACTAACAGTATCTATCACTACAAAATGCTTGGAATTTCCTCACTTATAAAAGCTGGAAAGTTTCAAGTACAGACCTTTCATTAAAAAACAAAACAAAACACATTATTAGATTTTTCAGGATAAGATTATTTTGTGAATATTAGGAGAAGACATTTTCATTCTCACTGAATATTTTTTTCTGTAATTTTTCAGACATAAACAACATCACTGACTGTAATGAATGGATGTTTAAAAACAATTTTCCTATTCTGTTGCTAAAAGCTATGGACTCAAACATATGCTAATTCCTAATAAGGTGGAAGCACCACAGTGAGGTGATTCAGATTTTTCCCGTTAACTGGACACCACAGTTATTCCAGTAGGATCTAAGTTGGATGGTATCTATTATTTAGGAAAAATATAGAAAAACACACCCCAAGCATAAACCAGGCTATTCACATCCCCTGCCTCTTTTTTACAACTCCTTTATTCTTACAAGTCCATATTGGAAAAAGTCCTCCTGGTGGAGACTCCCTCCAGAGCAGAGAATGACCTCCTGAGAACAACATGCAGTGCTCCTTTTGGGTGAGCTCCGTGCAGGAGCACAACAACTTGACTGGTTGTGCCCAATTCAGACACACATCTGGTCAGGGAGACATTCTACCCCCATGGAGGCTTCTGTGGCAGCAACAACGCATTTCAACCTTGATCTAAAAACCAAGCTGCTGCTTTGCAAACACACTGTTGCTTCTGACCCCTCTGATTTGGCCAAAAGCAAACAAATGTATCAACAAACCCCCGCACCTCATCGGTACAATACAGTGGAAATTCCCCTTTTTCAGCGCGTCAAGATACCATCAGCTATTAGTCCAGAGACAGGCAGTCGTGTTTAAAAATCCAGTTTTAATCTTCTACAGAACTCTGTATCTACTATCTTGGGGCTCTCGTCTTCCTGTGTTTCCATTCTTTTCTCCATGGAAAGCCCCTTTTATAGAGAGCAGGTTTTTCATCTTTGTTTTTCAGGGTACTCATATCTTCTATACGGCATTTGTATAATGCATCTGTCCATGCCACATTTTAAAAAATAAGCATGTCTGTCTCACTGTGAAAGTGTGATCATGTTACTGTGTTTATTAGACATAGCCCACATCCGAAATACAGGGTATCTGTTGCTTCAGGTGGTTGTGGCAGATCACAGAAATGACATAAATGACTTATTCTCCTCTTGGAATCAAAGCTGTGCAATTCTGTGTTTTTCCAATTATGTCATCTACCTATGAAGGAACACCACTACTCATTGATTAGATTACTATGAAATTGTGTTGTTTTGATTTTCTACATACAAAGTGAACAAACTCAAGTAATATTAATTGCTTAATCTCTTCACTTCTAGATATAAAATAGCATATACCTGAGCAGCTCTACAGATACAATTTTCTCCCTTTCCATAAGGGAATGGACAAAAGAAAAAGAATTTATTTTTTGAAAGAAAAAAAGGAGAAAAATCCTAAGGACTACTCTGTCAAGAAAAGACAAAGCAAAAGAAGCTTTGAAGAAATTATATTAAAAACTTGCTAGGGACCGCTTTCAATTCATAGAAAGTATGTGTATTTCTGTTGTCAAAAGACAAATCACCTCTTTTGAAGTGACTGCACTAGGAAAGATATATCCCAGCAAAACAAAAAATAAATTCTTGCAAAAAACCTGCTGCTGCTTCAGCTGCTTCTGAAAGGAACTTCAGTTTTCACAACTGTGTGATCTCTGAGAAGCAATTCCAAGCAGATGATATGATCTGATCTTTGGCTCCAAGGCCATTCCTATATGTACTTTAGAAATAGTGCCCACACTGGCTTTACAGCTCTGAAGTTTTGTAGAATTTTATCTTCTGAGTGAGCCTCGTCCCTCTTATCAGGGTTTTCCTACTCTGCTATTGTTACATTCTTTCTTTGAAGATGTTAAGGCAGAGCCAACATCTTTCCAATGAGAGGGATCTGACTGGTGATCTTCCCCCCCACCCTTTTCCATCCATTTGAATATTTATATGTGTATAAATAAGTGCCCAGATTTCATCAGAGGAAGATGGTGAACATTGATCAGTTGGACAAAACTGATCTATCAAGCATTCAAAGAAGCTGCCTCTCTGTGGAGTAAACAGAGAAACTGAATGTATGTAAAGATGTTCTATACATGTCTTTCTTTAATTTGTATTTGTATTTGACCCTTATGGAATGAGAAAATTTAAAAGGATATAGATGCTTTTTCTACAGAGCAGCAGGAGATCGTTTCTGCATTTCATTAATATGTGAAACCTAGATCCTGCTTTCGCATGATCTTTCTTGTGATAGGGAGGTACTCTGTAAATGTTCTTAAATGCTTCCCTTGTCTGGTGAGAGCACAGTGCTAAAAAGTCTCTATCTTCTTCAAATGGAAGTCAAATGCTCTAACATGAGCCATGCTAGCTCAAAACACCTCTTTCACGCTACCTCCCTGTGTTGCTCCTGGTGTTTCTCACACAGATGATGTAAGACAGTGTGTTAGGTAAGACAATGCAAAAATCACAGTAGCATACCCATTTATCATAAATGCTGTTGTTGAGTCAACAAAACAGCCTAGAGCATACCCAGGATAATTCTAAAGCAGAATACTACCTGAATCCATAAAACCAGATTGCTTCTTGTACATAAATTTCTTCAGAGCTTGCCTGCACACTTCTACAGTAACTTCCACCATTGGCCTACATTAAAGGACTTAGGATACAAGATTTCATCCCTGTACATCAGCTGATCTGCAGAAGTGTTTTGTATGAGCTGTCTTTCTTGGCAGTAAATAATTCAAAGTCTTTTAAACCTCCTTCACTGAGGAGAGATTGAATTCAGCATTATGCAAACAGAAATGAGAAGTCCACATTAAACACTTTCTCCAGGCACTGGAACACTCAAAGTTGAGTAATTATGACTCCCCGTGGTTTCACAGGTTAAGAGAAACTAAAGAACAACTTTGAAGTTGCTTGTTGATGTCACAGATTTAAGTGTTTTATGTACTTGCCATACCAAGTTCCTAAAGTAAACTGTCTCGGAGAAGTTGCATGGGGAATAGTGGCTATCCAGCCAAGGATCTTGTTTTCTGCAGTGTTTCCAGGCAGTGTAAGAACAGAACAGAGTGGTTATATCCCCTTCATACTGACCCTGCCTCCAGTAATTAGCACCACATGAACCTCCTGAACTAGAGGCTTCATACCAGACATTCACATTCAATAGGTATGGATCGATCTCCGAGCCTGTCCAAATCAAACGTGATCTGTGGTTTATACTGCTATGGCCAAGAACTCTATTAATATCACATACTTTGAGTAGTTTAACTTCAGAAATACATGAAAAACATTTCAAAGTTGTTAAGCTTACTGGAAAAGAATTCTAATCAGCACCAATTTCTTCAGGTCAGTTTATCTTGAATATTAACTAGTAGGCATATCTATGGGCAGAAGACAGGAGTATCTAAGGGAAACTGTCTATCCCCAAGCCTTGCAGTGTCAGTAGTCAAGTGAATCCCGAAATCTCTAAAAATACTAACTCTTACTACTTTCTGTTAGGTATGGTAAATTATTTTTATAATTTTTACAATGAAACCAACAGGGGAAAAAAAACAGGTAAGTTGAAGCCATAAAATCACCACCAGTGGAAGAGTGGAAGCCTTTGTTTCCACTCTCTCATGTCATTGTAGGCAGTCTTTACTTTTTGCTTGCTATGTATTTCTGCAAAGTGAAGAAAAACTTAGTAATCAATTTAATTAAACTCAGTAATAAACTTTTTCTTTTCCAGGTGTTAAAAACACTTAATGATTCAGATTCAGTTCGTAAAAAATTATGAGGTGCTCATTTAAAATCTTAATCCAAGAAGTTGCTCAGGTACTGCAAAGAAAACCAAAGGCAAGCCTACACAGGCAGGGGCAGGCAGGGCCGAGTTCTTTTGCCGGTTTTGTTCCCGGCTGGCCAGACACAAACCAGCTCCAGCCCAAAACACACAATTGTTTTCATGTGATGCATCCAAGCTAATAGGCCTTATTTAGATACAACACTGCAATAATACTTCCATATAGCCACAAGATCAGAGCAGGCTCCTGTCAGATGTCTCAGTGGCCAGGCAGCTGAGCTCTGTCCTCTACCACACACGCTGGTTTGAAAGATTGATCAGTTTATGGGGCTTGCTTTCTTTATAGCAAGTGACAATTCTCACATCAAATCCTTTGCTTTTAAGATTGTAAATATGTACCTTAAGATACTAGACCTGAAGAAATTCATATCTAGCTATAAAGAAATCTGGGTTCAGTGCTGCTAATTGTTGGCCTGACACAAAGCTCCTCTGAAATCCGGTGGGACCCTTCTCATGAGCAATGTCCAGTGTCCAATGGTAAGATTCTTATAACCAGCCCCCTGTCAATATTTTATTTTTTAAATTAAATTGCTTATACTGCAGTGCTGAAGTTTCATGGGATTCTGTATGCAAACAAATACCAATGAGTATATCAGTACTTTTCTAAACACTGCTTCCTAAAGTACTTAATGCAAGTCTACTGCTAGAGATATTTCACATACCAAGTTTTGCACTGAGTTCACAGCACATACAAGAACAGTTACAAAAGCAAAGTCTGATTTTACAAAGGCTCCAAAACGATGTGTTCAATTTTCGACAAGAATAATCACCTCCAGGAGCCAGCAGCCTGTGTGTCTACATCTTACTTGGTTGCCTGGTCAGAGAGCAAAAAGCAAAGTCAGAATGTAATTCTGGGGTTTTACTTTAAAGTTAACGGGAAATTTTGCTCTCAGGACACTACTTTACAGCACCAGAAGCAGACCATTTACAAAACACCCCAACTCATCCCATTCTGTCTTACCACACAACTGTCTCGAAATACAGGACAACAATGTATAGTGTGTTATGTATCCCAAAAACACACAGGTAATTCAAGGATTGCCTTCCCTTGCATCTATTATTTTTTTTTTGCTTCTGACTGATATTTATAAGATACATAAGATGTTAATAAGATATATAAATATGCTTATTTCACCATGACAGGGTTAGATTTAGTTAATTTGTTTTTTCAGTAGTCACACATTTGAATTGACAGACAAGTGTTTTAACAGAAACAGCATTTGTATTTAACAACAGAAGTACAAATTCAATGCAGAGTAACAAGAACTACATTTCAGCATTCAGAGCTCTCAAGTAAGAGTTTAAGAGAATAGAAGCTTGGAACTGTGATAGAGGAAACTTCCACTAAGTGTACAAGTCCAATTTCCAATTAATGTAAACTAAAAGTGCCAAATTATAATCTAAAACAAAAACATCCCTCATTCTCTCCCCTCCCTGCCTCCAGTAGTTTAACAGTATCCAGCCCAACTTCTTTTGAAGTTGGCTGAGTAAACAAAGAGACAACTGACATTAAGATAATTTCAAAAAGACAGAAAATAGGACTAGAGCTGAGGTATAATGCAGTTTTGCCACAATTAACTGATGTATTTATAAAGCGCCTTGAGAGACATATAGGTAAGGAAAGCAACTCTGACAATGCAGATGTATACTCTGTCCAAACATTATAGTTTCATGAAATAACCTTTTGCCTACATGAAAAGCACATCCTACTAAAAAAAAAAAAAAAATTAAAAAAGCAAATAAAAGGCGGAACTTCTGGGAAGTCAGACAGCTAGCTACAAAGCTTTCTACAGAAATCTCAGTTTACATACATACAGGAATGAGCTTTATGTCCAGAACATCTTAAAATTTAAGCAAATGAGAAGACTACACAAGTACAGTTGCAAATGTCTGTAGTCTGGAAAGGATTGCAACAGTGCAGATTTACATCTTCGCCAGAGCAGACATGAAACAAGCTGCAGCAGTCCGAGACTTACACATGCTAAGCATTCTACAGTAACAGCTCAGAAAAAGAAAAAAGGAGGAAAAAAAGAGAAAAGTTGAATCACACCCTAATTAAAACAGTTTTTCTGGTACAAAAATTTTCATGTAGCTTAAGGTCTACACAGAAGTATACAGCTGCATAAATGCAAAGCCTTGTAGTCTAAAAATGACAGAGGAAACCTGAAGAGAAAAACAGAACTAAGTTTGTAGGAGAGAGAAACAAGAAGAAAACAGGCAAACAAAACCAAATGTAAAGCATGAAAAAAAGCTTGTGAAGGAAAAGATAAACGAGAACAAAAAAAGGCAGTGAATTAGAATCATATCAGACCAGGACTTAATTAATATTGAACTGTATTTCCCTTTGCTACCAATCTATTTACATCTAAACTATCAATAGTTGTATCTGTAGCCATAATAAACCCCAAATAAGGTATCTTCCCCTAGTTTTTGAATCGCCTCCAAAAAGAGTTAAAAACATTTCAGAAGCAAAAGATTACAAATTGGGGAACTCAGAAAAGATTTGCAGCTATCAATGAAGATAAAAACCAGATACAGACCTTCACAAAACAGGAAAAAGTATTTTGCAAAAGGATATGGTCAAACACTAGAGACAGCTGGAGGGTAAAACTCAGGTAATGAATACTGAAATACATAAGACAAATATTTCCTCTTTTATAATTTGGGTGGAGGGTAGTGAAGAGAGGTGTAATATTCCCACTTCGAAGTTGCCCTGAATTTTTATGAAGAGTAGTTCTTCCAAGATACAGCCACCACCAACCAGCTGTTTTACTAGAAATCTCATCACTTTTTGCTACCCCTTAAAATCCAGGTAAATAATGCAATTCAGAAAGCAATCATAAATGTAGATCAAACATTTTGAAGAATTCCAGAAAGGGCTGCGCTGAAGAGGGACTCAGGGAACTGAAGACTGAATGCTATACAATTAATAGAGACTTTTCCACTGAAATATTATACCCATGCTCACCACAACAGATGAGCATTCCTGAACTACTTTGCTACCAGAAAGTATGCACTTTATCGGCCTTATCATTGATAAGACATTGCTCAGGCCTTTCTAGTGCTCTAAACACGAAAATATTAAGTGAAAACACAACTGAAGCCCTGAGCAACACTACAGGCATTATGATACACATTTAGTTGTTATCTGAGCTGTCTTTAAGGTATCTGTCAAAGTCTCTCAAGCTGCCAGAGACAGATGACCACAAGAACGCCCTGCACTCCTGCTACCCCCACTAGGTTTTTCCTACAACAGTGCAGCCAGCACTCTACCGACTCCACTTCGTTCTGCAGTGCTACAGCAAGTGTGGCCCCTTCTTCTTACTCACCATGGGGGATAGATGTGGATGACATCCTGTGGTCTGCTCTTCAGGTGAGCTGCCGTCTCTCTTGTGAAGAGGACTTTGAGTATTGGTTCCTCTGCATTGATGACAGCATCCTCAGGTGAAAGCGTAGCAGGAGACTGTTCCAGCTGCTGGCAGATGGCAACTTGTATTGTGCACTCCTCAAATATTTCTAAGATCTTCACAGTTAAAACACCAGATTTATCTGGAAAGAAAATGAAAAATAAAAATGCAAAGTCTGGATGAGGAGAAAGAAAGAAGTTCTGGCACTCTTAAGATGTGCGTCCCTCTGCGCTCTGCACGTCTGTCTGACCATGATAAATCCACATATGAGTAGAATACACAGTCTATCAAAAGACCTACAGTAAGTTTTGCAGTAATTTTTTTGTTTATAGATACTATTAGTTGTTAAGAAAAAATCCCACCTGCACTCCTTCCAAATACCAATGAAATCACAAACTCCACACAAGAAGCCCTCTCCCGCCACACCTGAACTTTTAAACCCTGCAACTCATTTACTTTTTTCAGCCTTTTTTATTATTAGATACTGCAAAAAATGCATTTATTTAAAAACAGAATAAACAAACACTGTGTTAAAGTGAAGTTGTGTTTGCCCTCCTTGACCCTTCTCAAAGCAGCAACTGTCAGGAACCAAGTTAGAAGAGTATAAAGCATCTAAAAGCTGATGATTCACTTTGAGGGACAAATATGGAAAAAGAAGGAGTAAGATGTACCGCCTAAAAATAATTATTGCAAAACTGATCATCCATTTTATCAGCAGGCAGTCAGGGTAGTTATAAGGCTCTCTCATTTTAAAGCAACATGAACAGATACAAGCATCCCCACAGATCAATTCTAAGCACTTTTGTCTCTTCTGAACAAGAAACAACTTTGCACTGAAATGAAATTATTCCTAGGTCCCTTTGCACTCTGCACAGGGCAACAGCTACTCAGACAGATCTCAGCCTGAGCTGTAAGATTATGTAAGATTTATTCTCATTCTCACCTAGCCTTACTCAGCTCTGCACTCCAGTCACTGAGGGGAGAATGGTTGTCACCCTGTCGAATGTTATGAGCATTTAGTGGGGCAGAAAAGGGTCCCAGAGGACAAGGGCAGCAGAGGCCCAGTTCTACCCTTTTTGATTTACAAGTTGCATTGGGAAGAAACACAACATCTCAAGAAAAACAGCTGATATAAATTACTGTCTTCCCACAGCAAAGAAGAAACAGGGGAGGAACAATGAACGTGATACTGGAACTTAACAGCAGAGTTGTACTAGTTATTTGTTTGTTTATTTTAAGGCTTGTTTCACAACTGTGAATGTTTTTCCTTTGGAAAATAAATCAAAATATTTTAGTTTGAGTTTATGAGAAACTTCAAAAAAAATTAACTCAACCCTCAAGAAACCCAAACCAAAGAAACCAGACCCTAAAACCTTTCAAATTTATTCCATAAAGTTGAATTCTATAAAAATAAAATAAAAAATTCTGTCCCTGTCTTTATTAAATTTCATACTGAAACTGAAATAAAGAAATTTGGAAATACAAAACTAAATTGTTCTCAAAACCACTTTCATGTGAACCAATTTTTCATCACATGCAACATGCTTCTGCAAAGCATTCTGCTTCCTGGTATTTTCCAGCAGTATAAAGGGTTCCATCAGACAGTCTGACACAACATTTACGTAAGCCACTTCTGTCCAAGCCATTACAGCTTGACCTCCTTTTCCAGATCTGAGAAGTAGGAGAATCAACCCTTTCTGCCAAGACCTTTGAAACTGACTGATGAAGAGAGATGGTTGTCATGGCTGCTGCTCCTCACTGCTGTCACCTTTTCAGAGAAAGCTGTAACGTCACAGTGCCACTGCAGATACTCACTGCCCTGTGTTAATGTTTGCTTATGTGAAAATTCTGACAAGGGTGAGCACTGACTAATTTTCTATGCCTGAAGGGAAGGGCTTAGAATATTCACACTTGAATTCTGTTTTGCCTGACTAGCTGCAGTTGTGGTCCTCTGTCAACCCCAAGTCATCTGGCACCCATAAACAAATTCTCCTAACCGCAAAAATTCTCATCCTTTAAAGTAACTAAGCATTTACCTCTTCCCTCTAGACAGACTGCACAATTTGCATTTGCATCCACTTTAAAAACCAAGTCACCAAAAAATCAGCTTCAATTGTCAAACGCACCAACAGTTTATTAAAAAAAAAAGTATTAAGACAGCTTGTGAGAGAGACTGCTCATCACTTCTGAACTACGCATTTCTTACGTGCAGAATTTTATGACAATTCTTACTAGCCAGCAGCTTATATGTTACTCAGCTGATATAGCAGGTTGAAGACAATGAATGACAGCCTAATAACATTTTTCTTTTAAATACCTCTGACTGTAAAACAGTTAAAAATACAGATATAGTTCTTGATTTACCTAGTATGACAGTTTCTAAAAGACATTGGAGTAAAAAATACCAAGATACCAGAGTCTCTTGCAAGCCTACAGTTGGTGGAAACACTGTGAGCTGATACTAAATGAAGCAGAATGCTTCTACACTAAAAGCATCTCAATTTCGACAAGTAGCCTAGTCTCACACTTGGCACACATGCACATTCTACAGAACCACAATCTATTTGTTTATTTAGATGCACAGAGATAGTTTAGTTTAATTACTCTGAAATTATTATTACTGCTGATGATAGTGTTCTCTTGAACAACATGGAAAAGCACTTTGGATTGCTGGCACATGATGAAACACCAAAGTTTAGAATGTAGCTTTGGTTTTAATACATTTGGCTCTTGTATTGTTATGTCAATCAAAAATAAATCAAACATATGCGGCTGCACACTGAAGGGCAAATTTGTGGGTGAGGAGACAGGCTGGATCACTGCAAATTCTACGGTTTCCAGAGGTTACTTGTTTGTTCGTCCATGTGAAAAGCTCACTTTAAGGTTTTGCAGTGCTCTCCTTCACTCTCAGATAACTTACATAAATTCCCACTTGCTTGCTGAAGTTATCATTCACTTACATTCATTTGCAAAGCGGAATTACAGCCCAAGAAATGCAAACACACAGATGTGCCTGTTTCATGGCAATACCTAGTCATCTTAAATAAGGAAGAATACCTTACAATTGTACGCATTTAAAAAGGTGCAGTCAATAACTGTGCTGCAATTGTGCCCATTCCTACATAGCACATTTCTTCATTTCCCATTCTGCTGCTCAGAACACTCATGGATTTCTTTCTTTAGGGTTAGTTTCTAGGAAAATCAATGAGTTAATCCAGCTAGCTGCAAAGCCACTTCAGTTTACTTACTTGAAGGTAACCTTTATTCTCCCACTGAAAGACAAGTACACATGCACACTTGCAGAGAGTGAGCATACAGCTGCCTGCATGCATTTAGAAATCTTCCATGAAGCAGCAATCAGCAATTTGAGGACTGCTTAACAAAGCTCTTATAGAATCATAGAATATATCGAGTTGAAAGGGACCCATAAGGATCCTCAAGTCCAACTCCCTGCTCCTTGCAGCACCTCCTAACACTAAATCATACAACAAATGCTCCTTGAAATCACAGGCTTGGTGCTGTGGGGAGCCTGTTCTAGTGATTGACCATGCTTTCAGGGAAAGACCCTCTCCAAATATTCAATCTGGTTCCAGATGCCTCTGCAGCAGTGAAATGCTTGAGGGAGATAAAGATGGAAACCCAGATCAGCCTGATCAGTGTGAGACACAAGTGCATTTCTCAGCAAAGCCCTGGGTGCTCCGAGCTCGGGTGACAGAGGGCTGCTCCAGCTCACTGGTCCTGGAACACAGCCTAACATGGACAGCTGCCCCTTCCAGCATCTCTCCATAGCCTTCACAGAGTCAGATGGAAAGTCAGAGAAAACATCCACTGACACAGGATCAAGGATCATTTGAAATATCTGGCCCCATGAGTATAAACAGAGGGTTTATTCATCCCAGGGGCATGAAGTGTAATTCAATCCCTGGTACACAAGGCTTAAGGTGCCACAAAGAAAGCCAGAAAGGCACTGATAAATATGGCTGAGTATGAATTCTGCAGAGGTATTTGAGATGTACAACACATGTCCTCTAAAGAACACCATCTGAAAGGAGGAGATCAGCCACCAAGGCCTGTAATGCTCCCTCACTTCTCACAGAATTTTCTGTAAGAAAAAAAACCTTCACAAAGACATGCAGTAACATGCTGGCTACTACTGAATTAACATATCAGTCACAGAAAGGACAATATACAAGAAAAGTCAGGTTAGGAGCTAGGTTAGCTATATCACCCTTTGCAGAACACTGCTGTGATAAATGCCACCCACTGAAAAGCAACAGACAGAAATCATTACTAGGTGGACTTTGATCAAACAAATTAGTTCCTCCACACTTTGCAAGTGGTCCAGAAAGAGTGACATCCATGAGAGAGACTGACTGGTGGGAGGAACGAGCCATTTAAGCAGGGAAGCATCTCTGGTGAAGCTTTGCTGTGATTGGCAAGAACCTCCCTCACCTCCCAGATAAGAAACAAGAAGCTCTGACAAAGATGAAGAAATCCTGATCCAAAACTAGGCAAACATCAACCTCTCGCTGCTGCTATTAGCAGAACCTTTGAAATCACATGGAAAGGTCTTTTCAGCAACAGTAGTAATGGAACAAACTTGGCAATGACCTTGGGCATAATTTCCAAAAAAGCCTGATGCTCCATAACTGCATGAGCAAAACAGGTCTATATTGTATGCGTGAGTTCAGAAAAACAACCAGAAACTTTTTGGTAGGAGAAGAACTTTTATTTAGAACTACTAAGAACACAGACAGTAATTCTTGTTTAGAAAGTCGCCGAGTCTGTGGGAGGTAATTGGGACAATACTTTGGGGAAATATCATCAAGTGTTAGCCCTGCTATCATTTTTTTCTAGACATTTTGGTAGCTCTTGTCACTGCCAGAAACAGGATCCCAAGCTAGAGGCACTTTGGTTTAACCACCTAACAGATCTGCTCTGACATACCTAGTTAATTATTTAATTCCAGGTGTCCTCTAGGACATTGGTCTCTCACTCCAATTTGCAACCCAGACATGAAGTAGCTCAAACCACAAAGATAATTCCAGTGCCTGGGAGATGAACAAACAAATTTCACACTGAATGCATCAGTTTCCTTGGGTGCTTATTTTAATTTTTGTTTATTACTTTAGTACTCAGGGTGATGCTGCCCTTCAGTCATATACTGTGTCATATACCAATGACATCAAAATGTGTTTTGACGCAGTACTTTGCAGATGTTCTGCATTTACTCTGAATTGCAGGAGGGTTAAAAAGAAACAAAAAGAAGAAAAAAAAAAGGCGGGGGGGGGAGGGGAGAAGAGAAAGGCAAAAAAAAGCTCCCCATTCCTTTGGAGATCACAGACCCAGAGGTCTTGAGCCCTTTGAAGACTCTAGATGACTCTGCAGTCTCTGGCAGACCGAATGCCCTTAATCTTCAGAGCTAACATAGTGGTTTCACAGCAGACACATATATTTAAGCCACAT
Organism: Cnemophilus loriae; assembly: GCA_013397755.1. Lineage (NCBI taxonomy): Eukaryota > Metazoa > Chordata > Aves > Passeriformes > Corvidae > Cnemophilus > Cnemophilus loriae. The sequence goes on from VZTF01004666.1 coordinate 1,617,886, forward strand.
CAACACTGAATGTACGTGGTCACAGATGATGCACTGGCCATGCCAAGGGCAGCCTAGGAGGGAGGCTAAGAAGGAAGCCAGCCTGCTTTGACTCTCAACAACCAAAAAGCAGTTTGGAGACAAGAGAAGGAAAAAAACATTGAGGAGCACAATTTAAAAAAACAAATGTTCAGACATTCTGGCTTCAGTGCCTGAAATACAACTCTAAAGTTTGTTTTAATAACTCTGTAACTACCAATAAGGAAGACAAATGAGGAGAAAAATATAGAAATTATGATCCCTTGGGAACCACATATTTTATGTTTCTCTTGTGACACAGTGACAGGAAGCTGAACACACTGCAAGGAGAGGATCCATGGCTCTTGATGTATGGAAATGCATCAAATGTCAGCATCAGTAAGACAACATGCAGTTTCACCTCAGTCCAGTGAATGTTGCTAAAATGCTACTGTTCAAGTGTTCCAAAAGAGCACCTGTAGCCTTAAGAGAAAAGTTCTCGAAGGGAACAAACTCTCTTTAGAGCCAGTCAACAGAACTCCAGCAGCAGAGAAATCTCTACAAGACCTACAGAGTGAGATGAAGTGTTTCAGGACAGCAAACTGAATTCTGCATGGTTTGAATGTGTTAGCTGGGATAGCCAGAGCACCTCCACGCAGAGCAGACCAGCAGAAGTAACAGTAACACCATCACATCAACAAGAGCAAAACAAAGCCAAGTTTAGTCTATGACAGCAAGTAGTCCCGAATTTTTCAATTTTCCATTCTTCCCGAAAACTTAAAAATCTTGCAATGTTGCAAGAATGCATCTCACCCAAAGGGCTGAAGGATGTGAGGTGCCCATCTGAATGTAACTGAATGAATCAAATGACACAAGGCAGAATTCAGTTCATAAAGGCCACAGCACCAATGCAGAAAACAGTGAATTACAGCAACACAGACCACATCTTAGAAACACAAAAGAAAACTGGAGCTTAGGAAAATGCCAAGCAGTGAATGACGCTGCTCCACTGAGCGTTCCAGAAAAAAACCCAACTCACATCCAAGCATGAAGGAGAACGGAGTGCAAATTATTACTATTGTGATAATGAAAAGTCTATAGTAATAAGGACCATATACACACCTACAAGTATACATGTGAACTATCATGAAAAGCAAGACTGACAAAATAAAACTCTTCAGCCACAAGACTTACCTCACAAGTCACATGGATAAAAGAGACCAAGCAAGCACGACAAAAGGGAAAAGGAAGACTATTTCACCACCTTCCTTTTAAATCAATTAAAAAATTACACTCATGCAAGCAGAGCTTTCTGAATAAAGCATGACAAACTCATAAGAAAACATAAGGGAGGAAGATGAGCTTGCTTGAAGACTTAAATGAAAAACTGCTAACAAATACATGCTTTGTGCAAAAATAGTGAGGACAACTTGTATTTGTTCTTACCAGCTAAATAGTCACAATTCTTTACCTTAGTGATATATGAATGATATGGGGAAAGGACACACTTTTAAGAAAAACAGATTACCGTTACTTTTGCTCGAAGAACTATCAAACAAATCGTATGCATGAATTGCAGTTTAGAAGCAAATTTGTACTGTACCTGACATATTTAATTGACATTTCTAAAAAACATGGTTGAGAAGTTAAGCTATACTTTCTCTTAACTGGGAAATTCTTTAGAAATATGCACTATGCAAAATACAGGTGTTACACTCAAGTCAAATTTCTACTAATCCTAGGTAAAAGCTTTTATAAAATAAACTTTCCCACTGAAAGTACAAAGAATTGTGGGCAATTAAGGTTGGGAATAGTACTCACTGCACAAAGAATGAAAGTCACGTTCTGCCTTTGATTCAGATTAATAGGTCAGATACACATTATGGAATTATAAAGGAAACAAAGAAAATTCCACTTTATGCCTTGTTTAATAAAGCAAACTAGCAACACTCTTCCAAATTTGTCTCAGTCAGTTATTTTTTCAAATGCATTATTCCATTCCAACATCATTTAACTTTTAATTGTCAAATGTGGTTCCAGAACTGTAGTTAGTAGAGACCCTCCTGGGACATCACATACTATCTGCAGTGGAAGAATAGCCAGCCTCTCTCTGGTTCAAGCCACAAAGTTTTACTTTCATTCTCAAGCGTAAAAAGTATAAAATGTCAAATTACAGGCATAAATCAAAACAAAAACATGCTTTCGCTTGGCATCCCATTATTGTTCTACCTCCTCCCTCATGTACAACTTGCAGGTGCAGGCATAAAAAATTCACCAAGCAGGTAGATACCAAGCACATCCTTGTAATCCCAAATCAATGCTGAAAACCAGGTCTGGATTAGAAGGTTTTCACAGCCTGTACAAAACCATCTGGTTGCTATTCTGATCTATACATGTTGTTATTCTTCCTGGGCTAGTAACTTCTGAAGCCATTCAAGAAGATTTTTCTCAGAAACACACCAAGTCTCTCATAGGCATGATGGCTTTTTGCCACATTTATATAAATTTTTAAAAGTCTACTGAATTTGGCTGTGCTTTAAACACTACACATTCTTTATAAGAACATATGTAAGCTACTTAAAGAGCCTATGCATGTCATTATTGTTTCTCATAGGAAAACAAAAACAACACAAAGAATTCTTGTTTGAAGAAGACAAGTTTATATTTGATTTTTTCCTTTCCAATACTGTAACAAGTTCAGACAGTTGGTTAGGGAAAAAAAGATTTGGCCTCTTGCCATGTCTCTAATTTATAATATTAACTCTTAACTAATAAAACAATCAAGAACTAAGAAAATAAGCAACAACTAGCAGATTTCAGACTTCTGTGTTTTTAGAAGAATTTTACATAGTAAAGGAAACCCTGTTAAGGGTGACCCATGCTTTTTTCATCATGTACAAGCCTCATGGCATTCAAGCTGCTAAAATCCTTTCTTCCCATCATCTTAACTAGTCGCTGAAACTGGAAGAGGGGGAGTGATTGTTTATATCCTCTTCTGTAAGCCTTTCGGCCTTCCTGAAAACATGGTGTTACATGGGAAACCCTGTCCTCATTTCCAGGGCTTCACCCTCCTCCCCTCATGTCTGTGTTCCACTTGCCTCAGCAAACTGAAAATTTGTTGCCCCTCGAAGGTCATTTTTTCCCTGAGAGGAAGGAGCAGTTTGGAAAGAAAGATCAATGGTTTTGCTTTATTGTCAGTTCACTACTCAAATTCAGTTGTAACACAACCATGAATCTTAACCTTGGGTCAACAAATACCAAATCTTGCATCAGATTACAAATGCTAGAGAATGAAATGTTTCTGCATTTAAGGTAAAGAACTGCTTTGATGATAGCTTCAAGACAAAGAAAACCAATAGAAGGTAGGATGTATAGAAAGCAAAATTTCAGAAGTTACAGTAGTACATGAGGTTACATGAGTTTGCTTTAAATATTATTATTAGTGTCCCCTCCTATAGACAGGAAGGTTATCTGAATGTAACTCAGAAAACCACTATTTTTTCTTCTTGCAGATGTTGACAGGAAAAAGGTTTGGGTTTTTGTTGTGGGTTTGGTTTTTTTTTCTCTCTCTCTTTTAGCTGTCCAGATCTCCTCTTTGCCCAAACAGGAAACTTCATGAGGAAGTTGCAGCACTGCATACAGAAAAAAGCCTGCAAATGGTCTACAAGGCCTTGCACAGAATACCCTCAAACCATCAGCTTGGCTGATCAGAGACTTGCTGTTATGTGGCCTGCACCTCAGCCCCCCTTTTATGTCTTGTGAAGAACAGAAAATCTTGGATTTGTGGCAGAGCCTGACATTTGCCTCTGTTAGAACTGAACCAGCTGAAAGCATCCAACCAACTCTGTGTAGCACGGGCAAACTCTGGTACTCCCTCCCTTCAGACCTCCGCCTCGTATGGTTACCTTGATTTACGGAAGTGGGATTCTCAACCACCTTGCAGAAACCCATATCCTTAGTGAGTGCCTATCCCAACACAGGGACCGGCTGTAGAATGAGACTCTGCCTCAAAATTGTCAAAATCTGAGAAAGCACAAAGGTTTCTTCCACCCTGCAGAATGAGTCAGCCAAAGTGAGACCCTGCGCACTGCATAAACACCAGAAAGTGCGTGCTGAAAGGAGGTGCTCTCTTCTGGGCAGTGATTCATTCCAGTGACCAAGAGGCAGCCAAACCACAATGGTTACTTACAGAAAGGAGTCAAGGAGGTAACAGACAGGAATTTTTTTAAAAAAATAAAGCTGAAAACTAGGGTGTTTTGAATAATATGGACATAGATACAACTTAAAAGTAAGCAACAGCAAAATAAAGGCATAAAATTCTGCAATATGAAATCTCGAATGAGGATAACAGCCAGAACTTCTGGAAATGTTTTTCATGAAATCTCAAATGTAAGGAGGACTTCACACCAATCTCATTTGAAATTGCTCCCCGTTGCTTTAGCAATGAACTTCTGGTCTGCATGTCTATGGGATATCCAAAATGACGTGACAGCTCTCCCAGCAACTAAGTTACTTTAATCCTCCACATTAATCTTCAGAATTCTTTAGTAACTCAAATGAGTTTGTTATTTGAGAAGTTCTTTCCTCTAATTCTGTGCCAAAGTTAGAAACAGTCCTGGAAACAGTGTGGCTTAGAAATATTACTGGGCAAAACAGAGGGTAAACAAAATTCAAAAAGATTCTCAGATTAGTGATACAGCCTTAACTTGAAGCTAAAGAGATGAAAGCTGAAAGTGGCATGCATTTGCCGTGCTGACACTTCACATTCCTGACAAGAAGCAAAGAGAAGGTTATCTAGTTACATTACTAAAATTTCAACCATTCCAACCAATGTTCTCCAAACCAAACACTAATTTCATCTTGGTGGCACAAAACGTTATGGCCATTCTAAGAATACAACTATCAAAAATAAATTTTGCTCGAGATGAAAAAGTATCCCCAAAATATTATCACAGCTATTTTAATGATTATTTTAGAATCATTATACTTTGGAATAAGGATTGAGAATTGGAAGTGAAATTTAAGCTGTGAAGTTGAAGCATATTCCTAAATCTATGGCACGTTTAGCACTTTTCAGAAATTTTAGCGAACGTTTACAGGGTAAATGAAACAGTAGTTTGTCCTAAAGACTTCTTGTACGTTTTTCGTTATTATGGAAAAGGCATATCCCAGAAATAGTTCACCTTCTGCCAAAACTAAATCATCTTAAAGACACTCATCAGAATTGTTTAAACGTACTTAAGAGTAGAGCAAGGTATTTTCCCATAGCCTTTTTCTCATAAAATGCTAACGAATTCTGACTCATTTTCTGAAAGAAAAAAGAAGAATCAAAGAAAGGAATTCAGCCAGGGGCAGATGTTTAGCACAGAATATTTCAGCCTAGAAGTTGGTCTAACACAATGGTGAGCAGCCAAACACAAGGTTTTGTAATGACACATGTAAAATTAGTAGAAAAAGAATATTAGCATATTAGCAATGTTGCAGGTCTGTTACTACAGAGTACATTAAAAATTTTCATTTTATTAAAAGGGCAAGCCTATTCAATATCTATTTCTGTTCCATATTTGAGAAGCAGCAAGAGGATGTCCTCACACCACATAAGAATGATGAAGTAGCCTCCCATGGTTTTAAGTGAGCATGCCTGTTTAATTTTCAGCATAGCATTTCTGAAAAGAGCTGGCTAAAGGCATCTCTGGCTCCCTGATGTCACTTTCTAGTGAGGATTCAGAAACTGGTGAAATTCCAGAAGGCTGAAAAGATGATGATGTTGTGCTACTATTCAGGAAGGGCAAACAAAGTGGCTTACAATAACTGGAGACCAACTAGCCTGACATCAGATCTAAGCAAAGTGACTGGAAAAATAAGTAAGGAATTAAGGTCAGAAATACAACATGCTATTCTGCATGGGTGGCATTTTGAACACACAGCATGCAAATGGCCAAGGGATGTAAGCCCTCTAAAGCTCCAGTGAGAAACTGAGACCGAGCTTTAGCCAACAGTTTGGGTGTAATTTTAAATTGCACAACCTTCTTATGAAAAATCAACCATTTTCACTATGAGTAATGCACCCCTTGAGTGGAACGCAAAAAAAATTTTGAAATTCTGAGAGTTAACTTTGTGAATTGCAGTTAGAGATTTTTACCAGTGGAGAACTGTAAGTGAGTAACAGCAATTCCAGCAGGACTTGCAAGTAAACACTCACACTATTAAATGGTTTCATCAGTGACATAAAGAAACTGTGTGAATACCACAAACTCAAGCAAATCTGTGACTAAAAGAAAGCAGGCTGGAGCTACACAGTGATCTGAACTGCATGGTTAGCTGGACTACTTAAGTAAAACCAACCAGGATATAGCACAAATACTTCCTTGTGTTTAGGCAGAAGAAACAGAAAGAGTAGCTGGAGAGTGGGAAACAGCATCTCAGAAAAAAATAGCTGTAGAGGTTATGAAATCATCAATTCAAGGTGAAGTCCCAGCACCATGCTGTGACCAAAGCCAAACCAGGCTCAAACACTTATCACAGGCCTCGAATATCCAGGAGGCTGAGAAGTGAACTGGACCTGGCCAATGATTTTAATGAGACTAAAACTGGAAGAATACATAGAGTTGCTATCCTTGTTCTTAAGACCCTTCTGAAAAGTTTGAGAGAGTACAGTAAAAAGCCATGAAAGTCACTTGAACACTGACAAAAATGCTTTAGAGACCCTTAAAGAGCTCGGTCTGTTTAGTTTATGAAAATTGTGAGGCAGCAGAGGTTTTGCTATGCAAGTGCCAGAAAGGGAAAATGTCACATACTAAAGAGCTCTTTAAGAGAGAAACAAGAAACAAAAGAGGGGAACTGAAGCCGGACAAATTCAGATCTGGAAGAAAAGCCACCTTTAAAAATTCAGGAGTAGAAGTGGGGACAAACTCTCACGGTAAATGATAGATTCACTTATCTGTGTGTTTTCAAATTAAGACCAGAGGACTCTCTGAAAAATAAAGGCAAGTTAATATAGGCTCAAAAACAAGTAGTCGGCTTAATACAGAATAAATGCTTGACATTTTGTAGACTACAATCACACACACAAAAAATTTAACTACTTCTTTATACTTAAACTCTATGAATCCATTACCTCTCCAGAAACACTACTGAAAGGTGGTGCTATCAGTCACCACTAACTAATTTGCATGACTCTCACTGTTTCTTTTTAAGTGATGTGCCCACTGTAGCTATGCTTCACACTCATTTCATAGTTGTGCTCTATTTGTTCCCACTCGGTGCCATTCAAAATTTCAGCACTTATACATGAATTTTTATCCATGTTTGTTTGTTGGCAAGAAGTGATCACAAAGCAAAAAGAACAAGTAAAGAGGAAAGGTTGATTATAAAGAAAAAAAAAACACCAAAAAAATCTGAACACCCATAAATTAAAACTTGAATTGTCCCACAAGCTCCTGAAAACACTATTTTTCCATGTGATGCTGGAAATCAAGGAATTGTGAAGAACTTAGATGGGGGCTACTTAAAAGATATATTCTTTACCTTATAGATTCAAATGATGACTGAGTTGTTAGAAACCCTCATATTTACCAGAAATGCAATTATTAGCTCAGAAGACAATCAAGATAGCATTAAACCCAAGTCAGGAAAGACCAAACTTCCCTTTTACCCCTACATAGGCCATAGAAACGTACATGTAGATATAATATTTTCACAGCGGTATTGTGTAATGCTTCTTACCTGAGAGGATTTTATCATCTGAAATACACTGATGCCTCCAAAAGCTAATGGCAGATCTTTCTCTGTTCTGGAGCCGACATAACCTCTCAGCTAGCCCGCCCCTGCAGAGAATAAAGAAATACTCGATTTTGCCAAGAATCAGTATTCGGTTTTGCCAAGCGACAAGCCGCAGGACAGATGTCTGTGTATATATATGTATGTATGCTTTGACCCTTAGAGACAGAATCATACAGTAAAATTGTGTTTTGTAAATTAGTTCTCCTAATGCTGATTTTCCCAACAGAGTTACTCCCAACAAAACATACACCCAGGGTCAATACACACAATAGTACTTTTTCAGTATCTGGGTGTTCAAAATCTTCACGTTTTCAGTCCTGTCTCAAGTACAAGGAGTGTGAAAAAAGGTTCCTAACTTTCCCTTGCACTTATGAACAGATCCTATTAGACACCAGAGACAGTTGCAAATTCAAAACAAACCAGTGTAACCACTAGTTATAACAGGTTGGGTTTTCTTTTCCCTCACAGATTTGTTTGTCTGTTGGCAAGGAGTGATCACAAAAATATTCTTTTACCCATACTTGACCCTATGATTCATTTCACAAGCTGGGTCAAGTGTGCAGTTTCAGTGGTCTGAACACTCTCCAAGATGAAATTAATTTAGCATTCCCAAGGTGAGGAGCAGAGGAGTGGCATCTAGCGCAAATACACTTAAGGTAACACTAAAGCAATTCCTACTCTTGGATTTAAAGCCAGAAGACATAATTTCTCACTTTAAAGAATAAAAAGACGTATGTGTTGGAAGCTGTCTTTGGGCTACTACAAAGAGCTTTGGGCTACTGTGGGAGTGTTTGAGCATTTTTCTTTGGCTTCAAAGAAGTTATTTGCATAAAGACCTACTTCATTCTTTTGTTGCAGTGTAAAGTTTCTCCACAAGTACTATCGAACATATTAACAAAGATTTCTACTAAAGTGAAACATGTCCTTGAGTTAAACTGGTTTAGGAATCAACAGAGATAGCATACAACCACCTTATGACTATTTGTGCACATGAAGAAATTTTTTTGGCTTAGTTAAAAAAGACAAATAGCTTGGTAAAGCTCACACTGTAAACGTGAAACTGGGAAGATACACACCTGTGGAAACCGAGAAGGAGCTAAAAAAGCTAAGCAGGACTTCAGGTGAGCTGTAAAAAAATCTCTCTTTGTTTACCAGTTATTAAGCAATTTCATCTACAGACAAGTCAACACATTATATAAAAAGTAGTTAGCAGTGTCAGCTGAATTTTTAATGAACAATTATATCCTGTGCAAAATTATAATTATCACAAGAATTATCAGATGCAAAGGCTAAACATCTAAGTAGCAGATCACAGAATGAACTCTGAAATACAAGAGCCTCATTTAAGCCAAAATGACCTAGAGAAGTTTTGCAGTTTACGTTGCTGCATCTCTATGGCTGGCATCAGGCAGAGAGGAGAGAAACTGAGACTCAGAGGAAGAAGAAAATCCCCAAAGCCTCAAAATAAAGAACCCAGACTTAACAAGCTATGAACCCACACTTAACAAGCTACAAACCCTGCTATATTAAGCAGGAAAACAAACAAAAATGTTTAGAAAATATTGGGCTCCAGTGAAGTTCCAGGTAAGCTTAACAATCTTGTTTAATCATGGTTTCAACGATGACTAAGACAGAGAGGCAACTAATATAGAGGTGCAATGGATGCTTTGGGTCCAAGAACAGCACAGTCAAGCACAAAACTTCATACAGGATAACCTACTCTACTGATAACACTGTTTTCACCCACATTTCCCCGAAACTTGAGCACTGAAGCATTACCACACAACAATTGTGGGCAAGACAGTTCTACAAACTCCAACAAACTGTCCACACAGTTCCTTTTCTTACCGGGGAACCATTCTCAGATGCAGTTGTAATTCAGCTTGGCTGGGTGTTCTACATGAGCCATGCTGGAATTGGTAGATGCCAGCTCAGCTAGGCTTAAAAATGCAGCAGTAAAACGCATTTTCAGACTCCTTGTTTCAAAGTCTTGCATGCATGAGTCTGCAGCTGAACTCTGTCGTTGAACTGTAGCAATATATCATACAGTTAGTAGCTCAAAAACTTGTTTTGCTGAAAGAAAACTGTTCAACAGGAGTGTTCTCCTACTTCATTCCCTCCACAGACCCCAGTCAGAGAAATGCATTTTATTTGTTCGAACAATGCAAAAAAGTCTTAAAGTACCTACAGGAGAGGGCAGCTATTATTGGCTTACAGCCTAATTTCCCCCTTTTTTCCTAAAAAGGGCTATGGCTGTGTCCAGTCAATCAGTTCCTTCTCTTCTGCAAGCCCACTACTGTTACACCTATGGCAGGAACGCCCTGTAGCATGAAGGAAAGAAAGCAAATTTCTAGTTCCGTGGCTACTGCACACAACAGCAAGACATCATTCCTGTTTCAGCCCCGATATGGCTACCAGGAGGGTCTCACTGATGCTGTCAATTTCATTACTAATTTGCTGACCGTGTCTGTATTAGGATACCAGGTATCACAAAGGTCCACGAAAAGTAAAACTCTTGACTTTCCTCAGTAGCCCTCTGTGTTAAGAAAGTACACTGACATTTATTAATCATCATCCTTCCATTCACATTCCAAATGTGGTTAAAAATAGTTTAAATAGAAAACATCATAAAGCAATTGGCATCTGCTTGGTTGCAGAACATAAAATATAACTAAGAATGCATTTATGAGAGGTTCTCAGCTGGTCATCGGAAATGTTGTTTTTATACTGTTTCATACCTCATGAAATTAGAAAACACAGTTCAAGGACATGCCATGCACAAAAGGAATTTGTATGGCCAGAGCAACACTTGGTAGCTTATGGTTTGTTTCTTTCAAAAAAGTAGAAACAAAGGAGTTTAAACATCACCTCAACCTAGGAGGATCAACTTCCTTTTCAGCTCAAACACATAAAACAAAGGAAAAGGTGCTTTCTGTTACACAATGTAACAGATTTGCTGACAACAGCATTTGAAAACTTCCAATAAAGTACAGGTGCCCACCCTGTAAAATATTTGTGCATGTGCTGTGAGATACTGGGAACTATATAGTTAGAGTCACTCCTGGCTGTGCATAAGCGGTACGCCGAACATCTAGGGGTGTGTGTATAAAATTGCCAAACATATTTTGATTACTAATGTATCAATTCTGTAATCAAGGGAACTGACAAACTACACTGAAATAATAAAAACTAGTTTAGGATGCATACTTTCCTGACCAGCACTTCAAAATTGCCCCCAAAATGTTTTAATATGAGCAAATTCAACACATTTGGCAAACTGTTAATGCAAAGGCTGTTCAGTGAAGTCAAACTGCTCAGATACAATCTCCACTGCCCACAACCTTTTTATTTTTAATCACAAAACTTTCAGTACAACTATTTTGTTCCTTTAATTCCCTGAAGGCAGACAAATTTAAAAGCAGCAATTCACATCCTATTTCCATACTAAATCTGAGCTTGTCGAAATACTGTATTTAAAACAACACATTGCCTTTACTGTCCATGTCCAACAATATCCCCATGAAAGACAGCTTTGATGACCGTAAGAAAGCTCAGCATCCTGTACAAAAGCTCAGTTTCTGGTAGTTGCCCTTCCCACAAACTTTAACAGCAAGGCTGAAAAGTTTTGTCACAGCTATCACCAAAAAGTAATACTGAACTTGATCTGTGACTCTCAGGCTACTGGTCCCTATCTCCCAACTCCAATGAGGCTAACAGAAAGCAACAACAAAAGAGCATTAGTGAGCCTGCTGTGTTTTGAAAAGTAATTTTCAATCCTTCCGAAGTGTTAGATATATCTTTTTGTTTATTTATTATGGTTTTCATTCAGCAGGGCACTTACCAAAAATAAAACCCTATTCATCCAAGTTTACTCCTTTACAGACTTGAAGTCAAAACTTAAGCATCTCATTACTGAGTTGTCTCCTCATATACAGTATACTCAGGATTCCATATAATTCAAAATAAATGTATCTCAAGACTGGGCAATTTCTCCCTTCTCTCATTTCAAAGCAAGGGGAGATCTCCTCTCCTACTTTCACATTACCTGGTGAAAGTAACTGACACTCAGCTGTCCCCTTCCACTCCTTTCCACTCCATGGGGCACTTGCTAAAGAAATAAAAAAGGTCCTGCTGACTCACATTCAACTTGCCATCGACCAAGACCCCCAGGTCCCTCTCCATGGCCCTGCTTTCCAGCATCTCATTCCCCAGTCTGCACACACAAACCAGGATTGCCCCATCCCAGGTGCAGAATCCAGCACTTTCCCTTGTTAAACTTCATGCACTTGGTGATTGTCCAGTCCTCTGATTTGTCAAGGTATCTCTGCAGGGCCTCTCTGCTCTGGAGGGAGTCAACAGCTTCTCCCAGTTTAGTATGCTTTGGCAAACTTACTTAGTGTCCCTTTGAATCCTGCATCCAGGTGGTTAATGAAGATGTTGAAGAGAACTGGGCTGAGGATGGAGCCCTGTAGAACCCCACTAGTGACTGGATGCCAGCCTGATGTCACCCCATTCACTGTAACCCTTTGTGCCTGACCTGTGAGCCAGTTGCTCACTCATCACTCAGCATGGTTATCCAGCTGTGTGCTGGACATTTTGTCTGGAAGCTACTGTGAGAGACAGTATCAAAAGCTTTGCTTTTGAAGTCCAAAAAGATCACATCTCCTGGCTTTCCTAGATCAGCTAGGTGGGTTACCCTGCCGTAGAAGGAAATTGGTTTACAGGCAGGTTTTACATATCCCTCATGAAGCTGTGCTGGCTGTGACCAATGACAAACTTAGTGCCTTTTTTTCCCCTGTTAGCACCAAAAATTTGGCCCAGTGAAACCATCCACACTTTCTGAAAGAGAAAATACATTTTAACTTTCTTTAAGTGCAAAATAATTTTACTGTGTACACTGCCACTGATGACAAGTGGTACATCTGTACTGCAGCCATGATGTTCTTCATTTTTGTTTTCCTAATCCAACAAGAAATTCACTAGCAAAGAAAACTTAATCCAATAGTTAAAATTAGCATAAGAACATGACCATCTAAAGTGCTAGTCTGTTGCTGTTACACCCTCATGCCACTTGTGGATGCATGTAAGAAAGAACAGTCCCAATTTTAGAGTAAAAGCCTGCTTCAGTTGTGCCAGCTCCCTCTTCCCTTGGCAATTTCCTTTATTTTCAGGACCTCAGTTGGCCTCATGTGACAACTAGGTTTCATTTTACTGCACATAGTACCAGGACATTCTGTAATTTTCCCCTCTTTCGATAACACAAGTTAATTTCAGCTTTGTAAGCTGAATTAATTTTTCAGATTTGTAAGTGGTCTGCATACAAGTAGATATAAGATAATTTAAAATAAAATCTTGGCAAATCCTGTTTCTCTTGAACTATGAACAGCCAGTCAAGTATTAAAAAAACTAAACAAAAAGCTAAAGCTTATTTTTCACAACTATAAGCTCTTGCAACATGATAGATTTAGACGCAGAGTTGACATTTCATAAATTAAGATATTTATTTCCTACAATGAACCTCAGACTTTTTTTCCCGATAGAAATAAAATCTTAATGGAAAAAGCAAACAATTCAGAAAACCTTTAAGAGAGGTTTACTTGTAGACAAGAGAAGGTGAGTACATGCATTTTGAGTTTTCTTCTCTGACTCTAACTGAATTGACCCAGTTATTTGTTTAATCTATGTAATAAATGTTGAGACTTGCAACACTCTACATTTCTCCATTCTTTCACACAGAAACTGAAAGAATTGGAACTAATATAGTTCAGACATTTCACCCCACAGCATTAACATGAATTCCAAATGTAACAAGAAGAGCTTCTTGAAAACTGTTATTTGCAATATATACTCTCTCCCCTCAGGTTTGCAAATCATTTGCATAATTTTCCCATGAAGTGCTGACTCAAACTGAGAAACTGAAGCTTTGGGATGGAATAAAAGGGCAGGAACATGTAAAGCCAACACCTCTTGACCTGATCACCATGGTGATTCAGTACCAATTCATCTCAGTACCAAGTACCACTAGTAGTACCTAATTATCAACTCACTCAGTAGCTCAAAGGTGCAGTACAAGGACATGGATCGGGCAGCACAGCTGAGAAAATTATATACTCCCACTGAACACATCAACAGTCTGGTTTAAACAGATGAGGGCAACTACATAAGCATGTAATACCAGTGTTTAAGGGGAGGATGTCCCGAGCAGTGGCATTGATGGCTGCGAATGAGAGATGATCTGCTTTGCTTCCAGAGTGACAAACTGGCATCTCCTACCGCACAGCTCTTCAGAACCACCAACACCCCTGGAAGGCAAACCCCACCATACAGACTACCTGCTCTCCCCTAGGGACCGTGGTAGAAAGAAGAACAATCTTTACTTAGAACACTCCTGAAAACAAAAACCGGGTGATACACGAAGACATACAAGAATTTAGCAGTAAATATGGTGGGAGAAGACTTGCTTCTGTCACATCTTTCTTATCTCGAGATGCCAATTGTTTTCCAAAACCTCACTTAATTCTTCACAGAGGAGGATTGCAACATGCCCCTTCAAATCTGGCTCAGCAGCAGCAGCACTGTATATTGTGTATGTTGATTCAGAGACACAGATGGCCTTCTCATTTTATTTACACTCAAAGGTGTTGAATTTACAGTCAAATTTCCAATGCTAGGATCACAAATATTTATTTTAATCATCCATAATTAACTGACTTCTGAAGATTTCTGTTGCTTTGGTTGCATCTCAATTTTTGTAGAGTATGACAATTGCATCTGTAATAGGCTCAAACAAACAATACTCTTTCCACCCATCCATGCAACTACCCATTAATATTTTAGCATCAGGAGGTTTCCAGGAGGAGAGGACAGTAGAAAGAAACTTTTCTGAATTTTTCCAGAGACTGTTATGACCCTTTTCTTTGTTTGGTTTGGTTTTGTTTGGGATTTGGGAGGTTAGGGGGGATATATTAAGTGGCTTTCTTTGAAGTTGCATGGAAAAATGTACTCTTTGATGTAACAGAGGCATAGCTGCAATCAGGTAATGCAAAAATAAATGTAGATTGCTACATGAGTGTAAGATTTCTACAGAAAATATAACCTAAAATATCTTGAAAATATTATCTCTACATTTGAAGATAGATTTACGTGTGTCAAACAGCAAAGAGATATGAAAATAGAAATATTTTCTATTTTCTTAAAAAGGGAAACAAAATGGGAGGCGATCTACTCTACCTGCATCATGACTCTTCCATTAAATAAGCATACGCAATACAGTCTGGATTTGGAGTTGAACCTACTGCACAGGAACTCATGTAGGAAGATGGCAGCTCTACCACCCGCACCATCTCTGCTCAGCCCACGCTTCCCTAGCCACCAGCCTGGATAAAGAGAGCCCAGCTAAGCAGAGACCCGTGGCTCTCTTCCCTCTGCTGCGCAGTTCCAAACTGAGTGGGAGCCCATGGGCCAGATCCAGCTTCAGGATGATTCCCCTGCTCACTGCTTTTTCTGCTGTGGCCTTGATCTGCAGCAGAGGTAGGAAGGAAAGAGAAATGACAAGCCCACAACTGCTTTGTAGCTTTTAGCTATTTAAGCACAAAGAAGGGATTGTCACTTCATCAATCAAGAAGCTGATAAACCTTTCCCCGAACTGGCCTTCAATCCACAGCACTGAAAACCTGCGCTTTCCTATTGAGGATGCAAACTCTTATATCCACTGTTATCACACCAATGAAAATGTTCTCTGTCAGCAGTAAAAGGAAGGATGGGAGAGACACACGGAATTAATGCCCTGAACAGGAAGAGTGAAAAGATGACAATTACCTGGATGAGCAAAATAACTAGATAAACAACACTCATAACTAAGGAATTTCCTGCCTGCTTCCCTGTTCCCAAAGGAACCCTAAGTGTAACCACAGGATGGAAGGTAAAAAACCCTGTAAGCTCTGTTCCTCTGGCCGCTCCAGATAGATTACATTCTATATAATTGTGGATGTTTTTGTCTTGTTGCTTTGTTTGTTTTTAAAGCAATCTATTCTCTTATACACTTGCGTCAGAGTATCTTTGCTGTAAAACATTTTTTGCATTAAGACTGTTGACAGTAAAAGTCATCAAACGAAGCTGGAATTTAGAAAAAGACGAACCCAGTAAGTGTAACAAACAGCTCCGGAACTGCTTAAAGCTGGAAGTGCACCTGGGCAAAACACTACTGTACACTTGTCCTGTTTTTATTACATTCACACATACTTGCTTTTGGCCACTAAAAGGCATTTTTAGGGGTTACAGCTTCGGTCTGACCAAGTACAGCTGTGTATGCATGTTTCTAAATGAACAAGAAATAAAGCTTGATTGCACAAGCAAAGCACTTTTAAGTATACAGATCCTCAGTAATTAGGACTTCCAAACCAGTTTCCTCAGATAGCATTTTGAAATAGCCAAGAATATTTCAGAGAAAAATAAGGTATGCTTATTAACTAAAGATTTACTTTTTAAGTAATTGATTGATTACTGTACATAGATTCAGCTGTAAAAGTAAGAGAACCACGTTGTTAAAACAACAATAGAGATGTATAGCAGCACCATTTGTAATTGTGGTCTTCACAGCCTGAGGCATATCTTCACGTATACCATTTAAGTTAACACAACTTTCATTAATTCAATATAGGAAGTGACCATTTCTGCACTATAATTAGCTAGAACATCATGCTTCAACTGCTCCATATCAGGCTACTTTCTTTCAGCAGTTACGTATCTTTCTAATGTCTTTAACTTAGTCACAGACATTTAAATTTCAGCTGAAGAATACATCCTACCATTGCCTACATACCACTCTGTCCTACACTCTTCAGAACTATTGCTCACCCACTCCTTTCCTACAGTCTTTTGGATAATTTTGCCCTGACAAATCTGGAGAGGACCAAAAAAAAAAAAAAAAACAAACCGAAAACTTGAGGTACAGCACTTTTGCAGACTTTCTTAAGAGGCACAAAGCAATGAAATGATTAGAAGCTAAAATAGAAGTATTTCCACTCACACATCTGTAAGGCATTATTAGAAGTGCAAAAACCAATCAATTTGTACACAAGAGTTCAAGATTGAGAGCTTTCACGAGAGATTTAAAATCTTTAGTTCTTTCTTGCCTTTTTTGCTTGCTTACAGATAAATGACATTCTTTAAGTTTTTCGTATTTGTATCTCTAAAATGTTTACCCTTGGAACACATTCCAACGCTTTGGCAAGTATTGTTTTACTTATAATTAAAAAAAAACCAAACAAAACAACAACCAAAAAGAATTCCTTAAGGTGGACAGTTCATTTACCTCAGTAGCTTCCTCTTCTTAGCAGACTCGGCGGGGCCTCGGGGGGCCTTTCCCGCCTGCTTCCCAGGGGTGCGGAGAAGGGCCTGTGCTGACCTCAGCCACTCGCTGGCCGGTCGTGCTGTGACATCCCCCGTGTCCCCTCCTGACCTCAGCCGTAATCCCTTACTGGATCCTGGAGTAGTGGTCGCCAGGCTCGTCTCTCCTTCTCCCATGCTGTCATTATCAGATGAATACTCAGATATTTCTGTCGAAATTGCCTAAACAAATAAAGATATAAAGCTATTTGAACAGAATGCTAATGAGATAGTACAGCTTCACGTAGGCAGTTTTATGTTACCCAGTAATCCGCAAATGGAATGCCAATTTATTAACATAACTTGGACAACTTCACTGTAAATGCACATTAACCTTTTGTCAGTCAACATCAACTCCTGAATATAAGGATCGTCTCTTAAGGGACAACTGAAATGAGTAACGTTTAGGTTTTTTAAATAACTAGGTCTGGAGAATTAAGCTAATGCTTTTATCTAAAGCAAGTTTTGAGGAAAGCAGAGAGAGGCTAATGAGTGACAGGGATCAAGACTGGTGGCTGAAAGAAGAGAGCTTCTATACTGGGATTCAAGGAAACAGGAAGGCCAGTTTCCATAGTCTGAATGGAAGGAAGAAACACATGCCTCTATTGAGAGCTTGTAGCTGGCAACAAGTATGTAACCTTTTGCTAAAACATGATTTTGACAACTAAAGCGGGTCTTCATCCATGTCCAGCAGGCCTACAGCTTCCCAGGAAGGTTTCAGAAGTCGAGCATAAGCTGTTGCGCTGTCTCCAGGTAGCTCCAAGGAGGATGGATCACTGGTCAGCAGTCAGGGCTGGGAGCCAGCAGGGCTGGAGTTCAGCCCCATAGAACCTTGCTGGAGCTTTTCTCCCAGAAACTCGCAGGACACACTGAACTCATCCCACTGAGGGAGGGATGAGAGGAGAGGATGAGAAGGCTGAAAAAACAACTCTCCAGAGACACAGAAGGCTGAGAAGAGGGCTGGGAGGGAAAATTCACCTGCTTTGGCTAAGCTTATTTTACTCTCCTCTAGGGCTCCTGCAGAAGCAGGTTAAGGCTGCTGGGTTGGCTCTCTAAGGTGAGCTCTGCACAGCTGTTACATGCATTAGGTTCTCTTGACCCAGTGTTTCTTAAAGTACTGAGTATTAAGCAAAAATACTTGGAAAGTGGCATTTTACCAAGTACAGAACAAAATGATCTAAACCACTGAAAGAGGCAGAGCACTAAGAAACATGAGCTGGGCTCAGTCTTCAGGAGCTAGTTGAAAAAAAACCCAAAATAACCAAACCCATACGGTCTGCAAGTTCTGGTGGGGTGAGCAGTGACAGTCCTGTCACTAGGACCACTAGCACTAGCCCAGCTCAAGTAAGCTGGCATAAAACTGTAGACAAGGCAGGTTAAGTAACTCAGACTGATCCGTGAAAGAACCAAAACCCTAAAAGCAAAACATTAACTTTGCATTATCAACGGGAAACTGGAAAACCCCAAAGACTGACATTGCTCTAGATCATGCTGCCTCAATCATAGAATAGGTCCTGAAAAAAATGAGCCCATTCCTCTGGTCAAATGCAGTAAGTAGTACTCCACACAGGTTGTTTGACAAATGGCTCAGATAAAGACATAAAAGATAAAAGAGGAAAGGGGGGGAAATCATAGCATTCACTAAATTCACTAAAGCTGTTCTATGTTATTAATTAGTGCAATCATCTGAAAACAGCATTTCTCCACTGTGCACAAAAATAAGTTCACTTCTTGCCAGTTCTCTAATACATTTTTCACGTAAATGCCGAGACACTGTGCTCATGTTCCGAGAGCTTACCTAAGTATTCTGGAAATTGGAAGGACCTTTTAAAGTTATCCAGAGAAGTAGAATAGCTAAAAGAATGTAATTAATATCAGTCTACTTTAAACACAACACAGTCAACATCTGTCCCTTGGCAACAATATTTCTCTGAAAACAAACTCCTTCCATATTGGAAATGAGCCAGAAAGAAAAGATTTCAAAGACTCTGAAGGCAGTAAGCAAGCACTTCATTCTTAAAACACCATTCCGATGCACTCTCTTGTTTTAGGAATGCTTTAATTTTGCTCAAATAGCTATGATATCCACTGCACCTAAAAAAAGGATGTGAATCTGAAGTTCCCTGAGCAAGTGAAATGCAAATGAGAAAAGCCCTTGAGAAGTGCTTCAAGTTAAGCACGTTTTAATCCCACAGCCTGTTGTAAGAGTTAAGAAGCTTTCCTAACTAAAGATTGTCTAATAAATCATTTCTGCTAATATTTATTACTGTATATTTGTTTAGACTGAACTTCCCCAAGGAAACCGTACTTTGGGGTTTTTGTCTTGCTTGCTTATTAGTGGTTTTTTGTTGTTGCTGGTTTTTTAATTGGTCAGTTGGAAATTTTTCTTGAAAGAGGAAATTAAAAATGGAGAAGAAAAACAAATAACAAAAACTTAGCCTTCCAATTCTGTACATTTTTTAACTGTAGACATCATCAGAATTCTAGTCTAAAGAGAAAAATATTTTCAAAACATACAACAAACATGATTTTTCAAGTATCCAGCAAATGAGCTGGCAAGTCTACCAACAATATGGTGGGGAAAAGCTGGCAAAAAAAAAAATCATTTATTTGATTCACTTTGAAACAATCATTGATAAATAGTGAGGAAATTGTTTATTTTTTATCAATATCTTAAACATCACGAAGAAGGATTTCCAAGAGTATTGTTGTTATTTTGTTGGGTTTTTAAAATAATATCCCCAGTAATATCATTAGAGTTTCAGAAGAGCACCACTGCTAAGCACAAAGAATTGTCAAATTAAAATGAGTCGATTTTTCCACACTGCTTATTGTTTTGAAATATAGTAATTTTGGTTACAGTAGCTGAAAGTACAATGCTTCCCACTACACACAGGCTCAGTTTCCCCACCTCAATTTCTTCCTCTGACCCCTGATCCCAATGTAAACATCCCCAGTCCTGGGGATTTTCATGAATGTCTCCCATATATCCCAATCCCTCCAAATACTTTGTTGTGGACTGTTCACAAAGACATACCTATATTTCCAATGACGGCCTTTCCACAACACTCTCTTTTATATCATGCTAGCCACTTGTCCATATCTAGGGGCTGACTGAAAAAAAATTCAGGTGTTGACCTCAATCTCTATCACTAAAACAACAAGCATATTTCATTCTGTTCGATTTTAAAATAAATCTATTTTCTCTGTGACTGGTGTCATCTGAAAAGCTCTAAATGCTCCCCTTTTATGGCTCTTTCTTTTAAGAAAAAATGACAAGTATAAATGCACAGACTACTGCCATTTTTTCTCTGAAGATCTGACTACAGGAAAGAAAAGAAGTCATTGAGTACCGTATCGTAGTATCCAGGACCCTACATTGTAAGGTTAAGCATTTTTAAATCAAAATGCATCAAAAAAGAAAGTGCTCTCAAGATTAATTAATTTGTGATGTATTTTTGACAGCACTCACAGAAACTAGTTAACATAGAGGATGGTACGAATGTAAAAATAGAAACCAAAATGAGAAACAGCAAACACCGTCCCAACTAAGCAGCTAAGATTGCTAAAGGATGTATGTTTACCCATGTCAATTTGCATTCACTAAGAACAAAAAAATTACCAAAAAACCAACCACAGAAATTGCAAAATCCTAGCCCAAATCGTTCAAAGACAAAACTCTTGACTTCAGTGAAATGAAGATAACATTCCATAAGCACATAGATTTTGCACACATGCAGCGCAGAAGATGCTGTTACTCCTGTGACCAAGTACTCCCTCTCTCATCCTCAACAGATTTGTTTCAGCTACCTCTTGCTTCACCTTGAACACCTTGTGAGCTCTCTGGCAGTACCTTGGTAATCTGCACAGTGTTTGCTTCTAAAAGGTCTGAAAAAAATACCTTTTCACTTCAATAGTAATGGAAGCAAGCAATATCTGCATTTGATGAGTTTAATAAGCACTTGATACTTCTTATAAATAAAACAGCAGCAGGTTAACATGAGAAGTGTTCCATTTGAAGTTTCCTGCTTCAGCATAGAAAGCAGAACCTTACAAAGCTTTTTGTACAAAAAGAAAGCCAACACATCAACCCTATTAGAATAAATAATAAGTCTGTGTTTTTAAAAAAAAGCTCTCAAACAGTGATTGCTAATCAGAGGCAAGGTGATGAGCAGTTGTGTGGGTTTCTCATCCCCCTTGTCCCAAGATACATAACTCAGTGATTTCTACAGAAAGACATCAGTATCCACACCTCACCTTTGTATTCATTAAACACTTTCATTTGTTCAGTCATCATACATTCAGATAATGTAAATCTTTCCCAGTAGATTTGAAGACACTTTGCAGATAAGATGCTCAATGAAAGTTCACAGATATTATGAACAAGTTCATCAGCTGAAACTAAGATACTTCAGCATGCTGCAGTATGTCTTAGAGACAAAAAATGGTTATCAAATTCTATATAGACATCGATACAACTTTTTGCAGATGGAGGTCACTTAGTCTGTCATTTCCTTCCCTAAAAAATTTAAGTTTCTTCCCTCCTATTATCCTACCACAACCTAGCTCAAATGGCAGAACTAATGGGGTGTCTCAGAGCACCCTTAGGGAACCAGGCTTTCTCAAGGTCACAGAGCCAAGTTATGTTAGAAACAAATAGTATTTCAGAGTTTCAGACTCTGATCACTGCACATACAGAGAAAAATTAATCTTGTGGCATCTCTTTTCCTACTTCTTCATTCACGTATCTTTGCCTCTGGTTTTGGAAGCATTTTCTATTACCCCCTGCCTGTTCTTTCGTGGACTATCTTTTTCCCTTTTGTGATTCCCTTATTTTTTTCACAATTAATCTGCATTTCCCCTACCTGCCCTGTCATGACAGCTCTCAGGATGGGTGGAAGCTGACCAGTATTAACAAACACACACAGTGAACTCAGCTGACAATCCTACTGCCTCTTCTTTTATCCAGTCTTCCCTGCCTTTGCACTGCAGGTACTTTGCTGTCATGCATGCAAAGGGATTCAAATGCAACCAACTTCTACCCCAGGCAGCTGGTTCAAGGTTGCAAGGAGATTTTGTATCTTGCATGGTACTCTCTAAAAAACAGAGCGAGCAGAAAAGCCACTGGATTTAGCACAATGAATATTCACAAGCATAAATCACCAGTGCAGTATGTCAAAGGCCCAGGCTCTGCTAATGAATGCTCGAAGCTAACTCCACCAGAAGCCGGCTTGCAGGATTACAGGGAGTAGGACAAAGGTAAAAGAAAAGAAGTTTTCCCTTAATTAATCAACACAAAATTAATTCAAGCATTGTGCACACAGATAGTACAGGATATTATTCAGCTCTATAAAGATAATTAAAGATACAAAGGATTTAAAGCTTGCAGCTCTCTTCAAAGCTCTGTGTTTTCTGAAGCTTTAACTGAAGCACTGAAGTCTATGCCAAATATACTTTCCTAGTAGCTTGAGAAAGAATTTGGTTCTTGGTAAGCTAGCTACTTTTACTCTAGAGAGATAAAATTCAAATATTCCTTCATACTTTATGTTGAAGTGCAGAGCTAGGCGTGTGCCGCTCTGGATGACACCAAGCTTTCTTCTCATGGAATAACCACAGGAACAGCACGCAAAAATACAAGATTAGGTAGCAGTGCGTGGGCAGAGATAATCATATGAAAAAAAGAACAACAATGAAAGACATAAATCACTAATTAGGTATTTTTGGACTTGCAAGCCCAAACTGACACAGCAGATTAACTGAAATTTTGTACCTGGAACAACCACCCAGTGTTATTACAGAGACAGCACATATTTAAAATGGATCTCAGATAATGCCTGGTTGTTTAGCCAAGTACAGCATTCCTCCCCAGCACACGCACTCAGACCATCTGATCTGTCCTAAATATTTATCAGTGGTGTTGGTTCAGCGCACTAGGAAATGACATGTCCTGCTCCATACACATTAGCACTTTGTGGCTGCCATTATGGGAAACAGAGCCATGTGCTCTTCAAGCACTGGGACGGCCACCTCGAGCACTTCTCTGGGATTCTCCAAGAGCAAGCACCACTGAGCTTCTTTCTCCCTACTTGGGCACCGCTAAACTTCAGCGACATCTCCCTTCACACAGACATGGGAACGAATTTTTGCTGTCTCCCAGCTGCCACCACCCCAGGGCTGGAATGCAGTAGTTATTAGCACACAAAATCATTTATGCCAAGTAGCAAAGAAGAATGCGGTATCTACTTGAATATGGAGAAGTGTAGGCAGCAACACTGTAATTATTCAAAGCAGAATTTGGTCACAGACTGCACCCTCATCTCCTCTTAATGGTGTTTTGAGACCTTTAAACAAGTGGTTAGGACTTCTCTTCTATGACTAATCAAAAAGGATTCATTGCATCCAGCAGCCCAGAGCTTCCTATCATAAAGGAAATTGATTCATGATTATCTCTGGAGGAAGCAGGCCAGCTACCAAACCTTACACACCATTGCTTACATTGCTGGGCTTCCCTTTGAAGAGCTCCTGGGGAAGTCTTACCCACGTTTGGCACTATTTAGTTCTGCAAGACCTGTCAAAAATACAGCTGCATTAGCCTCTTACTTAAAAGGTAACTCCAAAGTAGGATTTGATCCCAAGGAAAAATACCAGTAGCTGTTATCAAAAGAAAAGCAAATGGGACAGTTTCAGAGATGCTTTCATGCACTGAAGGAGTTGAAAGGGCTTTCACGGAATTCTGCAGAAATTAATGGAATGGTATAGCTGCTGTCAGATCCAAGAGCCAGTTATCTGATGCTGGGCTTCCTGCACCATTTCTGAAACCAAGAAAAGTTGTGGAGGGACAGGAAAACTCCCTCTTACATTTCACAGAGTGAGGAAGTTGAAGCATAGTACACAAGCCCACAAAATGGTGGTTTATATCACACATGAAATAATAATTAACAAAATAAATAACTTGTATCATCGTTTATCAGCTCCCATATCTTGTTAAGATCATACTGCCTTGAAGTGGAAAATGAGGTGACGATTAGGATTACATGGAGTTATGTTTGGCTGTGCATTCTTTTTTGTCAGGGGAGAGGTGTGTGTTTTTATTTGGTTTAAGCTCTCTCACACATAATCCTGTACACATACACCACTGGCAGGCAGTATCCTATATGCAGCACTAATCACTGTAGAAAACAAGAACCGAAAAAAACCATTAACATAAGATTTTGCACAGACACACACAAAAATCAACATGAAAATCTGATCTTCGAAAGAAAAACTTTGGGAGAAGAGTGATTAAAATTACAACAAACCAGATTTTTTATAGACCTAATGCAAAGATGATATTTACTGATTTTTTTTTTTTTTTTTAAGCCAGTTAAAGAACGCACAAGCGGTAAGGAAGATGAAATCAAAGCCGTAACTTCTAATCCTGAGCAGAAACCTCATCTTTCACAAGGCAAACAGGTTAAGCAGGCTATACCTCTGGAGATACATCCACAAGCTGTTCCAGCCTGCCTCTCCCAGAACAGGTTGTTCTGAGGCATGGATCAGCCGACCGAAACAGGTGAGGCTCTTGTCTCAGCCCAAGTGCCTTTTTATACAAAAATCGGTCTGGAAAGCAAGAAGCGCTGTTTATTTCTGAGCGTACTCTGTAGATACAGAATCAAACAGTGGTCCTGAATGTATGACTGAACAAAACTTGTCTGCTGTGCACAAGGACAGGAAAGAGTAGTAGGGGACAGTGAGCTCCTAAGGTGCAAAATGGGCACGAAACAGGATTACTCAACATCAGTTAAGGGACACTGATTTGTACTCTATGGAGTATAAGGAAAACCTTGATGCAGTCTTGGCATCTGTAGCATTTGCACTGCAACTGCATCTCTTAAAAGCATTGTTTTAGTAGCTTAGTTGACTTCTTTAGCATGAAGAATTCAATCTATTACTTCCCAGTATTATCTCATTACCACTGATCTCACCATCAGTCTGTAATCAGAGTAAAAGCCAACTTCTAGCAGACCAAATAATGCTGAAAATGTTAACATGGACAACCTACAAGTGCTTTTCCTGCTTTGTCTAATATTTTTTTCCATCTTACAAGGACATCTTCATTTTCTCTCAGGAAAAATGACTGGCTGTTAAAGACAACTTGGACAATTTATGCATACTGTTAGCCAACGTTATATTCAAGTGAATTACCGTAACCCTTGCTCTCCATTCCCTTCTTTAAAAAAAAAGAGGGGAAGGGGGAGACGCCACTTCACGTGTTGCATCTTGCAAACTATTCAGGGACAGAACCAGGTCTCCTTTCATGCAACTGCATATTATCCCACGCAGTTGAGCTCTCATCTTGATAAGGATCCTTCAGATGACAGAGACCCGGCTTTCAAATATAAATACCTGACTCTGATAGGGCATGCAGATAATTACATCATTTCACACAGAAGCCTCAACATTAAACACCAAAGTTTGGGTGCACAAGAAAATTGCAGTCAGCTTATAATACCACCTAAACAGGGTTTCGTTCTTGACACAGAAATAGTTACTTTCATGTTTCCAAGGAACAGATGTTATCACATGGTTTGATAACCTACTTTCACATTCTTTGTTTATAGTTATTCATTCAGTTTCATTTATTAAAGTTAGTGGATCCAGGCCATGAAACCTCAGTTTTATTGTCTCTGGTTTAGGTGATGCTATGGTAATCATCCCGGTTAAAGCTTGGATGTAACAAGAGGACTCAACTGAAAGGCATGATTAAAAGCCAAATTATTATTTATGAACTAAATCCTAAAGCACCTAAACACCTGCAGGATTCAGTAGGTACAGTTAAAGGAGGAAATACATTTCCATCTTCGAGCAACTGTTTTATTTTAATCCAAGCCTTCAGAGAGAACAAATACTTACAGTGGGAGGTAATATCTTTTACTAGACAAATAGATATAACTGTGGGAAAGCAGACAAGCATTTAGCACTAAGCTCTTCTATAAGTCTCAAAAGTTTGGTGTTCTTTTTTTTCCAAATAGATCATTTGGACTAAGCAAATTAAATCTTTCCTTATAAAATTGCTTCTCTCTTATCTTTAGCCAATACAGTTATGAACCGTGTGACCATCTTGTAAGCTTTTTAAAAAGTTGTTTCTAAAAAAGAAAATGCTTCTCACAGTAATGTCACTGTATAGATAGATCAGGGAACAGTCAAACACTTTCAAATCTTTCATATTATGTATTCTCTTTCTAAAGTAGATCACTAGTGCAAGCATGTTATTTTTGAGATTAAAGGAAGCAATTCCAGAATAATCAACTAAATTCTGGGTTTGCACACAGATATTCAGTGAAGTACAAACTATTCACACCGATTTCTCATCTTTGGTTGATCTGCAGTTTCCTGTGAAAACCCTCAGAAAAGCACTTATCATAAAAGGAAAGAAAAAAGAAAATGAAAGAGAATGAAAACACAAGTGGCACAGTGTTGTATAACACAAATGCAATACAGGCATAATTTCTGCAATAATGCTCAGTACTTAGTGGAAAAATTTTTGTTAACAATATCCACGGGGACACACAGAAACATCTTGAAACTGAGACTCTGCACTTCCAGCTGCAGCAGTGCCAGCGTTCACAGCTACAGCACTGGCAGCTTAAGGAGACACCAGGCCGGGCAGTGCAGCACATTACATTCATTTTCTTCTACTCCCACTCACTCCACATTCTTCTCACTTGACTGTGCTTCCCTTTGCCCCATTTATTGCTTCACAGCTCCTGCAGAACTGCCCCCAAAGTCTAAAATAGTGCCTTCATTTCTTCCCTCCTCTTCATTTCCAGTTTCTTCCAACCCTTTCCCTCCCCTCCAGAAATCCTTCCACAGCCTACCTTTTCTAGATCATTTTGTGGTTTTGCAGTGTTAAAACTATTTTAAACAGCAAACATTTCAGGGCAGGAAATGTCTTACCACGTCTGAAATACTGTGTCAGTGATGACAGAATGTGCACGCACACAAAAGCACCACCTTCACCTAAACTGATTTCTAACATTGATGAGAGCACCTATATGAAGACTAAAGAAACAGAAGACTCATTTAATTGCTTTTCCAAGTAAGCCAAAGAACACCAAACAACGAAACTACTTCGAAAAATACATTAAATGTACTCAGCTAAAGTTAGTTCTGTTTGGATAAAGAACAAAGTAAATGAAGCCCAACATGAAGTTTACAGATTTTCTTTCTGATCACGTGCCTAAACTTCAGGGGAACAGAAGGAAAATGAAGTAACCATCAATTGAGTAAGGAATTGTAATTGAAAATTGTAATGTTGCTGCAAATACAGACTTTACAGAGAGAGTCAAAAGTGCTAACTGCTACAAAACTGTCTTAAGTTTGACACATTTAGCTGTGCTGATTGTTCGCAGTACATGAAAAGATTTCAAAGTACGGACTTTAAAACTCCTTTGAGATCTAGATTAGAATACAAACATGTGTGCTGTAATACAGGTGTGTTACATTACATTCAGTGACATGACTGCCATAATATGGGTGGAATGTACATTGCAGGACCCATGGAGACAATCACAGAGATTTAAAACTTTTGTTAGAAAATAAGCACACGCATAAACTTATCGGGAACATACACTCGAAATGTCGCAGTAATCAAATACAATCCTTGCACAACTAAACTCAATGGACTGTAATTCTCTAAGAACAGGCTAGGAGCTGACATGGAGAACTTGTAAGGAAAGGAGTCCTGAAATACAAACATCCATAATTTGTATTAAGCATTTCCTTATAACGATTATAAAGCTTGCATAAAGTAGTACTAGTAAGAAGAATTAAGGTAATTCTTCTCGATTACAGGCAAAGAGAAAAAGAGAGCTTCAGTGCATGTCTGCATACTTTTAACATACTTGAAAAAGCAATAGTTGACTGCTTTCCACAGCAGTCACCAATAGCTTTTGGCTTCATGCCTCCACTACCTCAAACCAGATTAAGAGATTGCGATGGTTCAATTTCACTTCCATTCTTAGAGCAGTGCTTCAGAAGGGGAGGGGAAAAATAATGGAAAACTGTCATTTTCTTTTCTATTCTGTTAACACATGTCAATGTGTATTTATACGTGGAAAACGCAAAATTCGTGTGTGGGGTATATGTGCCCCCTTTTTTAATAATATAAGGGAAGCCCAAAGCTGACAAGATAATGCTAAAATCATAGAAGTTAATTCAACATCTCATTTAGAAATGAGTCCTTCAAGATAACACTGAACTTATTCTCCTTATTTTCCTCTTCCCAAAGCAAAAATGCTTATGTGATACTTGTCCTCCTGACTGAACGCTGCAGCTAGCAGGATTTTTTAAAAAGTGTTGCAAATCTTTTTCTCTTGAACTTGGAAGTGACCTATTAGCATTCTGATCAAAAACTTGCAATGTTTGAAGCATGAAGCAACTAAAAATACCATGCAAGTTGCAATTTCATGAAATGTGTGGGGCCACAAACCCAAGCCCAAAGTTTGTACTAAAAGTAAAAAGAAGATAAATATTTTTCATTAAACAGTAGCTAACTCTCAAACACCAGCAAGCTCTGGTAGCTGTGCTCAGCACTGAAAATTTGGGATGGGGGAAGTGGAAAAAGCCAAATTGAGAAAGGAGAGGGACAGGGACAGCAGTGATGAAGAAGTGCTCAGGCAGTTCTGGGCATCCGGCTGCACCATTTTTAGAAATTGTGTGACAGGCGGCTTTATTGCCTAAATGCAGAAGTGCAAATTTTGGCACCCTCTGTATCAATTTTGTGCTTCTCTTACTGGCAACTATTTTAATCAGAAGTCCTTTTCTTAGTCTAGAGAGCAACGTAGCATGCACTCCTATTACTTCAGTAGCAACAAGTGGTTATCAGGGTCTACGGTAACTAAAACACTGCATCATTTTGTACCTCCCACTCCCAATCACCAAAGAGATACTTGTGCATACAGTAACCTAAATTGCTGCCTGGATGATCTGCATTCCCCAGCTCACAACAACAGTAATTTCATTTTGGTCAGAAAAATGGGCAACACATTGCAGCAGACATGGTTTGAGTAAAAACAATAATAATAATAACGATAATAATAATAAAGAAAGAATTTGTCTTCTAAAATCTCAAAAATTTCACATGCATCTAGGGTCATTCTTCATGGTACAAAATACGGCAGAACTGCAGTGGAGCAAGATCTTGCTTTCTACTTGCCAAAAGCCTGTTCGCTTTATCTATATTGATGTTTTAATGATTTAGACTACAACTCATACAGTATTTTCCTTTCAGTGCTAGGACAGTAATTACATAAATCTATCCATGTATTATAACTTTTCTCAAATATAGAGAGCCAAAGTTAAAGCAAGTTTTTAGACATTAGAGGAAAGGTAGGTATCACATTGTGTTCTAGTTATCAATTCATTAAAAGCAAACTACACATTAATTATGTTATTAAAATAAAGCAAAAAATTTAGTTAAGAAAATTCAGAATAAGAACAAACACAGCTGTGTCATAATGGTGCAAGATGATTTAGTCTAGGCATAAAGAGGAATATATTTTCAGGATTCAGACAAGCATCTGAATAGTACTGGAGAAATGATTTCTTGTCAGTTTTACACTCTTATGTCAAAATAATGTGAAAATACAATCACAAGTACATCAATTAAACCCTTGATATTCAAAATGCTGACTTAAAGTTTTCCACTGGAGCTACTACAATTCAGACCATTAATGTAACTTTAACACATATCAAGACTTCAGGATAAAAATCCTTTTGGCATGTTTATTGACATCTGCTACAGCCAAATCTACACTTAGAAATCTAAGACATGTTAAATGCATTTTCCCTCCAAACTGTCAAAAGCCAACTGATTCTGTTATGGGCTAATCACTTAGAAGAGAAGAAGAACTGAGTTTCCAGATCAAAAGTTGACCATTGGTGTCAATTTCCAAGAGTAGCATCAAACAAGAGATTTTATCTTTTTTCTCTTCATTTTACTATTAACAAAAGTCCTTCAAAATTGCATCACTACAGCCAAGTAGAAGTAATATTATTCCTGGAATGCACTCATTGAAGGAACGGAAAGCCTACCCTATGTAAAATAGAAAAACTGTACAATTACATCTAGACTACCTAATGAGACAACCACTTCTTAAGGAAAAAGCACTTAAGAAATTGAAAATTGAATTTAACAAGTCACCCATACTCTCCAACACCACAGTGAAAAAAAAATGTGTATGTACACACCTCACTACATCCTACACACAAACATTTACATTTATTTGTTTATATTTAAATAAGCCTGTCATTTTTCATTTAGGAAATGTCATATAATTTTCTCCCCAGTTTCAGGATTCTCTTTGTGTACTTCTGTACACCTAATGTTAACTAGTTAGTTTATTCTGCCTAAACTATAAGTAGTCTGGCTATAAAGGGGTTCCTTAATTCACTCTACTTTTTGCAGAATAGAAACTTCCATTATCTTTATTAACTTCTTCTACTTAAGGCTGTAATAATTTAAGATAAATTTTACTAAACAGAAAAGGAAAAATAACCATATGTCAAAAGCAGATGCATGCAGCTACACACCCACTCCTCCTTGCCCCAAAACTGAACTCCACATCACTTCACAACCCACTACACACGGATACATATTCTAGAAATTGGTTCCAAATATATAAAAATATTTGCAGGACTTTCATGACAGCACAAAAATAGGGAGCAAAAGCAGCAAAGCTTTCTTATACTCAAAATTTCAAGCTCAGTATCTCAATTGGTTCTGTGGTTTCAAGTAATACTATACTGATAAACTAGAATTTGGACAGCATTAAAGCAATACCTTGTTAATGTCCCGAACAGCAAGTATAGCAGTCCAGGAAAAATAGACAGAGATCAGAAAAGCCCCTCTATTTCATCTGACAACCATTTAAAAAGCACAGTGTAGGCAGAACATCCAGAAAGCATATAAATCAGGTGTGCTATGATAGCAATACCACTGTATTTATACTCATGGGTTTTCTAGCTCCTATACTACTACCACATATCATGGCCAAGACTCCAAAGACCGCATGCACAAATGTGGCCTCTCCATGGATACAACCCTGGCACAAAGAAGCACAGAGGATGTCTAAAGTAGTTTGACAGACAACATATAAAACCACATTGGTGGAAGCAGAGGAAATCATTTTCTGTAGATGGCAATCACCACCATAAGACTTTGCCGGTGACTAATGAAATAAAATTAAACCAGAAGATTTCCAGGGAGAGTACAACCCAGAATTACCCAAAACAAAAAATAAAAAAAAAATAAGCAGCTCTTGGGAGAAATCTGGGGAATTCCCTGTTTCAGATACAGAAGAGGAAAAAATAGCTGCAATAGAAAGCCAAGGATCTACTTTAAAAAGCAGATGACAGTTTATGAAGTACTGCCTGAACTGGTGAACCTTCACAATAAACTGTCATCATTTAGTGGTGTAGTGTAAGTGTAGGACTGAGTCAGAAAGCCTGACGTTTAAGACTCAATCTAGCATCTCCTGTGGTTTGGGGTCATGTTGTTTAAGACAAATTTCTCACAAGTGATTCTCAACTGTATCTGGCAACTTTGTTCTGAAATGTATTTTGCACAGGTGCTAGACACCGACTCCCATGTAAAAACACTGAGCACTGTTAGTGTCCAGGGGTGAGGGAAGCAGAACTGCAAAGCATCTATATTTAAATTCAGTGTAAGCACACGTTCAAATTTAAAGGACTTTTGAAAGTCCTCACTTAATTGGTTAACTCTTCAAAACAACAACTGGTAATCATTTAGATAACTTCAGGGAGATGACAATTCAAAAAAAACATTCAAAATATTCTATGCATGCAAATACATAAGGTTATCTTCAGCTATAAAAGCTAAGATTCAGGCTCCAAGAGGAGTTTTGATGGCATTTAGACATCAAAGTCCAAGAGCTCGGTCCTTTTGGACATAACCAGATACATTGCAACTCTGCAGACTCGTGTTTTATGTCACATTTAAGCCTCTGAGTACAAAGCTGGTACTTTTGTACCTAAGCCTGTTTAGGGGCTTGATTCAGTAGGTGTGAGTTTATGCTCTGCAGGGATTTCCACTCACAGCATGCTGTACATGCATTGCTTGAATTGGAAAGCACTTCCACAACAGTAAACACAACTCTTCTGTAACACTCCAGGCATTTCAGCCTAAGCAACAGAGAAGCCCAAATTCTAACATGACAATCTCTGTATTAAGAGAATTTAAAACTCTTCCTCTCAGTAAAGCTCTCAACCCACCAAACAAAGCAATGAGGAGATAATTTCTACCTCTCCCTTGAAGGCTGTGTCACTGAAAAAAAAAAAAACCCCACAAGATTCAAATGGTCTTGAAGAGCTTCAGTTCCTGCTCCACATCAAACAGGCATTAGAGAAAGTGCAGGAACACCAGGGAGCTTAAGTGTTCCTTGGTCAAAAAGACAGTAGCTGGGAATGCTGGGATTTAGCACTTAAGCTCATCTGTTTATCGTATATAGAACACAGGCATCTAAATCTAAGTTTAATGGCTATTTTGCAGGCCAGGACTTAGATTCCTGTAGCTCTGGCACGATGATGAGCTGCACCACAAAAATCACCCCATTTATGCATCTGCCTCCAAACATGCTGCAGCATTTTTTGGAAATCCACACAGCTCCCGAATCCCCAAACCCAATGCTGATCACAGCAAAAACGTGACAATTCAGTCCTCTTGAGCTGCCTAACCAGGTTTCAATTACCATAGTTTGGAATTTTAAAATGACACTGCATGATCAAGCACAATTTAATTGGATTTTCATTTGTTAGTTAGATGAGCTCCTATCCGCTTCTATACTTCCTCAATTCAGACAGTGCAGAAATTCAAGCTGTGAAGACAACACTGGATTTTGAAATGCCTTCAGGAGTTCAAAAAAATATTTCAAATACATCAAAGTGGTCAGATAAGTTAGTACTCAATAGGAAGTTGTTTCTCGAAAGGAAATTGCGAATTTTAGTCAAAGAGGAAGATGGAGAGTTAGAATTAACTAACTGTTCCAAAAACTTCGAAAAGCAGGAAGGGCTTGTGAAGGTTGCATAAAGAAATTGCATGCAACCACATAAACAAGCTCAGTTTAGGACTACATAAGTATCTTAAGAATATGTCTCCAATTAAAAAAACAAAAAACCAAAAAACACTCAGAACTTTCTAGCATTTAAATATCTCATTTTCACTGAAGATCAGGGATTGTTTCATATTCAGCCAGCAACAAAGCAACTGGTAATCTTATTTGGCCAGTTAATCCTTTCAGCTTAAACTATGCTTATACCCAGTGCCCACATTGTGGGCATCTGGCCACAAGCACAGACAGGGCAATGGGCTGGATGGGTTTTTAATCTGTCCTACATAGCCATTCTTACATCTTTCCTCTGCAGCTTGCAATGCTCCTCTGCAGCTA
This sequence comes from Cnemophilus loriae, assembly GCA_013397755.1. NCBI lineage: Eukaryota > Metazoa > Chordata > Aves > Passeriformes > Corvidae > Cnemophilus > Cnemophilus loriae. The sequence continues at coordinate 1,651,497 of VZTF01004666.1, forward strand.
GGGAGAGAGGCATCCTTGTTGGGTTATTTAATAAAAGAGGCAATAATGGTGCTGAGCAAAGACTATGTTCTCTACCTGCCCAGCAAAAGACACTTTGCCTTTTTTGCCCCAAAACACCCACTTCAAGCTGTAACTCTACATATACACGGTATTGGCAAAACCTTTCAATTTACCTTGTTACTGTACCCGAATGTAACTGGGAATGTGCCCAGTTCACAGACAGTTTTGGTGTAATACCATGATAGTATGGGCTTGGCACGATTACATCATATACATTATCTTGGCAGCCAGGCAGCAGCAGCTCCACCAACTGAGCTCAAAGCCAAGCCATCAACAGTTGTGCTGAATGAGTTGTCTGCACATTTTTACAAAGGCTCTGCCATTTCTGATGTTTGCTTTAATTTGTTGCCCTTATCTGAGTGTTGTACCAACATACCTATGCAATATTTGTGTATACCCAGTAAGCTGTGAGAAAATATGCAGTAACAGGCAATGAACTCTAGCCTTGTCATGATCCCTTTTGCAAACGATGCTCAGAATTTTTCACTCACGGTGAAGTAAAATAGACTGTGCATAATGAAGACGGAGATCTCTGCCAGGTGCATGTGTGTCTCTTGGAGCCACACGTCTCCTCACTTCTGAACTCCGGGCCTTTCCATGTGAGATCACAGCACAACCCTAAGCTCTTTTTAACCTTCCCAAATAGCATTCTCAGCCATTTTCAAGCCTTCTCCCAAAAATATTTAACATTTTAGTCTGAAACTAGCTTATGTTAGTTTCAGAGATGACAACAAAAATAAACCATGTGTGCTACTTTGTACAATCCATGCATCTGGCTGCATTTGACAGAACTGCCTTTCTGGTGGTGCCCCTTCATTATGTAGCATCTGCCCCTCCCTTTCCTCCTCTATTCTTCCTCTTTACATAAAAAAAATACCCCAAAAACAAACAAACAAAACCATATCAGGCAAAACATGAAACACAACAGAAGTAAATATTGGAAGCAACTGTATTTCAACTAGAGCAAAAGATTTCTTTTAAAAATAGCTGCTAGTATAATTAAGGTCTGCAAGAAGTAGCACTTATTAGGCTTTATTAAAGTCACAGAATTAACACCAGAGGTGGAGTGTGTGAACTAAAAAACTGATATGTTAGTTGTGGCAGTACATTTTCTTATTTTAAGGATGAATTCCAATATGCCAGAAATTAGACACCCGCATTTAGCTTGCATGAAGTGGAACACTCAGCAGCCCTGCTGTGTCTTTGAAGAGCTGTGAGGACAAGGACACCTCGCTCATTGTTCAGACAAAGAGAGGCTTTCTGGAGGCCATGCCTCTGAACTGTGCATTGAACCACTTGCTCTCCACACCCATCAGTAGCTTCAGCAGCCCAGAGAGACTAAAAACTTCTCCGCACATCATCAGAGCCACATTCACCTTCAACCACAATACAACAGTAGAAGAAATCCACTGAATGCTGGCAAAGTGATCAGAGGCAGTAAGAAGAGACACACAATAGCGTCCTCACAGATTCAGAATCAGAAAAAGGAATTCTCAGTAACATGTGTCTCTTCCCTGTCCTCACCACCACCCCCAAAAGTAAATCACACAGCCATGTACACTCCTGCAGAGTGGCTTTAATATGCTGAGTGATTAAAGCACGATGATGACTATGGGCCATACCATGCATCTTTAGAGGGTTTTCAGTTCAACACTGAGGGGCCAAATGGGGCTACTGTGTATCTAAAATAGTTTAGTCTGATTAAAGGTGTAATTATATAGTTAGTCATAATAGCTGCCATACTTTAAAAGAAACCCACCTCTCCTTCAGGGGAAGGGAAGGAAATTATGCTACTTTATTCATTCAAACACACTCTCAGTTAAATTCAAATACAGCATGTGGACTAGATAAATACAGTGACACACAGCCACAAACACTTAGTAATCCAAGATAGAACAAGGAGATGAATCTCAACCTATAATCTTCGCAAAGGGAAACTAAATCTTATGATTAAGAGTTCTGTCATATCTGTGCAGGTATCAGTGGAGGCTGCGTGTTTTCTTCTCAGCTGTCATAAGAAATTCATGCTGGTTTTAGGGCCTAAATTGAGCAAAGACATTGTACACACAGGGTCTGACAGAGCTTAAGAGATTTATGTGCTTATATGGTTATCATGTAGCTTCTATGGATATCCACATAGCAGATTTGCTCTATTATTGTTACTTTCAGCAAATCATCGTTCCAGGTCTACAGGAATAACGACTTTTGTCTAGAAGGGGTTTCCTCTGCTTAGGTCACCTTTCACAGAGAAGTAGGTGATCTCAAATAGCCTCTACTATTCTAGTATAAGACAGGGTGAGGGAAGGTAATTTTTGTATATAGTTATACCTTTTAAACTAGTGCTTCTGGTTACACAGGGGAGACAGTGAAAAAGAAATGCACAATAGACAAGCTTTAGTTTTTCCCCATTTTTTTTTTACTGATACTCCAAGTCCACATTTAACAACACTGAAGCCATTTAGAGAACCTTGCCCAGTGACCACTGCCTCAAGACCTTCCATGAGATTCAGTGTCCCAAGGAGACAGACACAACCCAGACCTAGTTCACTTGGATGCGAAGGAGGGAAAGCACCATCTACACAACATTCTGATCCACAGCAGTCCCAGCCCCCAAACCAAATGACAGAACAAGGCTGGATAAAACACACGTCCCATTTCAAGGGAAAAATACAGGGGAAGGGTGAGAGATACAGGAAAAGAAACTTGTCATCCTTGCCAATAAAGTTTCCAGCTATCCACACAGATACTTGTACACTCTCTGAAAAATCTTCCTCTGGAATAAAATACTTAGAGCATTTGGTGTGAGCTGAACAAATCTATTGAGTTTCCCTGTTTAACCTTCCTCCTCTCCCTCACTTTTATTTATCCAGCACTGGTGTTAGAATTTTGAAATATTCTACATTTCAACAAGTGAACATACATTCCCCACACTAACCATTTGATGAGAGAGAGGCTGACCAGGACCCAGCTGAGGCATCACATTCCACATAATTTGTTAAATAACACAAAGATAAATCATCTTCATATGTGCACAGTTTTTAATCAGCATCCTTTGCCCAACATACCTCAGCATTCAAGTTCCAGAAACAATTTTGAGTCCTGTCATGTCATTTTTTCCCCAAGCATTCTCTGAAATGATCCTGTAGTTACATCACTGCACCTCCCTTGAGCTAGATTTCCATATCTTTTAAATGCTATCTGCTATTCTTCAAGTTTTTACACACTTGATAAGAGAGCAGAAAAGATAACTGAAAATATACAAGAAAACATTATCTTGCATCAACAGAACTATACAAGAAAAAAAAAACAGACTAAGACACACTTAAAGCAATAAAATCACAAAACACCACATACAATAGTTTCATGGGAAAGAAAGATGAGAAAATATTCTTTTTCAGATTTCACACCATTTTCTTCCCCCACACACACTCAAACTGGGTGAGGTAGGAAGCAAGAGAGTTTCTTGTTTCTTTTAATTTTGCCCTGAAACGTACTTTAAGTAATTGCAAGTGAGTGACACCTAGTGATGAACATAAATCTGATCATCCTCCACTCTCCCACACAGAGAAGATAAGCCAGCAAGCACCAACAGGTAACTCAGGAGTGGGTGTTGAATCATGGGAACCTGACACTACTATGTTTCTCTCCCTTAAAAGCCAAATATCAAGCGAGCCAAGACCTAGAAACTTGGTGCACAGCTAAAAAGAATAAAAATAAAATGGCTAATCTGTCCAAATGAGAGAGGGTGAAAACAGATCTAAATCATGACCTGCAAATTCACTTCTCTATTCTCTTTAAAACCAATCAGCTCTCTCTGGAAACATCAAGTTTTCCCAGAGACCTCATTCTTAATTAAAAATATATATCCCAGAAGCAAACAGGAAGAATGGGTTTCTCATTAAATCGTAAAATATCAGCAGCTGTCTTAGAGACCAGTTAGTGATGTCTCTGGTGTTACAAATGCTGTCCTGTTGTAAGGATGTTAGAAGCTTGTCAAAGACTTTTATTTTGCCAGTAGTTCCAAAATCATTGCTCACAGAGCAGTTACTGGAAGTGAAGGGGAGGGGAGGGGATCTAGTGTGATTTCTGGTAGGGTTACAGGAAGGAAAACTATGCTGCTATGCAAAGTAGCAACAACACAGTCCCCTGAAAGGGAAGCTGGAATAAAGAGACTGAGAAAACTGGTCTGATTTTTTAACACCATGACATGGGATAATCCTCTACATGGGAAGCTTACCCCGACCAAGAGATTTCTTTGCTTAATGCATTTTTAAGAGCAGTCCAAAGTTCCAGAGCTTAAAGAGCAAAACACAAAATCCCGTAGGAAAGGGAAGTGATTAATCTAGCACGGCCATTGCCGCTTTTACACACTTTGCGCCGTCTAATCTATTTCTGTCATGAACAGGATTGTCACTGGAAATTCAAGAGTAGCTCCTGCTTTAAAGACACAAAGTCTTTACATCATGATTAAAAGCCATCCAAAGACACGAGTCAAAAAAAAAAAAGAAATAATAAAAATCAGTGGGCAGAGAAACACATGCTACAACTTGCAGACCTTGTTCTGCTCAGTAAACCCATGGCCATCTCCTTTGCTCTCCTCACAGATTCATATGAGGTCAGGCTATTTTTTTTTTTTTTTTGTCAATCCTTCTGCAAACATTAAGGAAAATCCAAAAGCCTGCAAAATTTAAAGCCCTGAAAGCCCAAGCTCTCCAGAAAACTAACACAACAGAGCCATCTACCATGCGAAGGCAGGACTGTCGGGCTGGGGCAGCAAGGGCCGCCGCTGAAACTTATTTGAATGAACTTGACCCAGGTTGGCGGGCCGCCAGCGCCCGACGTCACCCCGTGACTTAACAGAACACAGTGTTCTTGGCACCCGCACAAGTATGTGTTGAAATCCACACTGGAGAGGGAGAGAAAAAAAAAGTCAGTGCATGTTTCAAATTAATAAAGGAAAATGGTAATGAAAAGGTAATAAAATACAAAGGCAGCATTAGATGTTTTTAAATTTATCTGCTGCATTTTCCCTCAGATTTATTAATTTATTTATTACTGGTGTTCCCTTACATACCCGAGGCTCGGCATACAAGTAGTTCTCCCCAGGACGAGCCCTTCCCTGTCCAATCCCGTCCCACGCGCTCTCCCTCTCACCTCTATCTGTGCCATACCTGGAAAATTCCAGTGCAGCACTCAGCCAGGCAGTGAGGGCAGACAGCGGCTGCGTTGCCAGGGCTGCCCCTGACTCACCCCCTCGCCCAGCCCTCACCCAGAGGCAGCACAGCAGGCACCCCAAGCCTATAGGAGATCATCAGTGACACAATTATGCCACTCACCAATGGATTGTGCTAACACCTTGTCATGAGATGACAAGCACGAAAGTATAAGGAGGACAGGCAAAATAAATTTAAGGAACCATGAACTCTATGTGCTTCCTCCACACACCATATTGCTATTACTTCCCTTTTCTGCATTTCCTCTCTCCCAGACTAGCCCTCTTTCTCTCCAAAGCCAGGCCTCAAGTCCTTTACCTTCTTCTTGCCTGTCACCTCTTATCTCACCAATGCCCTATTCTCCTCTTCAGTGACTGATGAAGACATTGGACACCTGTAGGTGCAGGGTCAAAACCAGCTCATACACATCTGCCAAGGGGACTCTCCGCAGTCACCTCTTCAGGGCCTGTACCTGCCACCAGCAAACACACCAGCATCCTGATGGCACAAACTTCCAGTAATGCTGTACAGCCAGGCCACCAGTCACAAAAATAGGAACATGGATCTTCGTTACCTTCTGCACACACATTCTCAGCCTAGCACCCAGTCCATACCGTTAGAGGAACATATAGATGGTAAGACAAAATTTCTACCCTACCTGGACAGCCCTCTGCTGCTTCCACCATTGCAGTGCAAGCCTGAAAAGCTGCATCAGTTAATATCTTATCCAGTGTTCCACCACCCTTCATCCAAAAGCTGAGATATGACAACATTTTTGTCTAGTTATAAATTCTCTAAAAAGACATGCATCTAGCAGATGATCCACATCTCTGGCCAGTCCTTCCAACATCCTGAGCCCATGTCGTATGTGAAAGTTGCACTGATTATTTTTTACCTTGACTGTTACACACTTACAACTATAGAAATAAACCACCTGCTAACCAAAGAGACAGTAAAACTTGCATAGGAAGCAATTAGGCACTTTCTGGAGTCCCTGTTCAGTATCACAGAAAACTGTTTCAAAACGCCTTTTCTTCCACCCAGAACTCTGCTTATTCCTTTCAAATTAAAATAGTATTAGCTTCAATACCATAACAGTAGGAAAAAGAATTCTGCTTTAATTCCCCAAGGGTGAAAAAAATTGAGAAAGAACTCAAGCGTTTATGTTTTGTGCATATAATTTCCCGATGCTCAAAATGCCATTTTTCCGAGTAACTGCATCCCAAGATAAAAAAAATCTAGAGAGATTAAAAAAAATACAATTCTTACACTATTTTCTTTTGCCTTTCTGTGGGATATATCAAGAGCACATTCACACATCAAAAAGACCACAAATGCTGATCAGGACAAAGCAGAGAATGGAACTACTTGAAGAATGAGTAACTTAAAAGCTCCCTAAAAACAATCTACAATGTTTTGACACAACCATGTATAAGTGAAAATTTTCACAGAGCAAAAGAAAAAACAGTGGACTCAATTTCTAATGCCATCCTTCTATGGTCAGACTCCAGAGCCAAGAAGGCACAACTAGAAGAGAAAGTGAATTCAGAGTTTGGGAAGTTACAAGAAGAAAAGGCATTCAAGTAAGAAATACAAAGATTGCTGATGACAAAAATGACAAGGAATTCATAAGACACACAAGTTTCCAGTGACATGTCTTGACTTGATAGTTATCTTTAAGAATCCCTATGGAAGGAGCAGTTCATATTTCCTTAACGAAGACAGGCTGGCATTAACACTGTACACTTCTAATGTCAAAGCAGCTGCTCGCCCATTCTCCTCCAGAAACACAGCCAGAAACACTATTCCTGCAGCAGAGATGGGGGGGAAGATTTTCACAGAAGAGGGAAGTTCTTTGCTAGTCTCATGTTTACAAAGGAGTTGACTGGGTTGTCAAGGAGGAAAAAGCCCCACAGCACTCCTCATACTACATGCTTTGAATACACACAATTAAATTTGTCACAAAATTACAGATGAGTCTTCTTTGAAACTTTGAAAGCCTGCCCCAGTACCCTCGCCTCCCTCCTAATTGAGTTTGGCAAGGAGCACCAAGATACTGTGAAGTCTGAAAGTTTGCTCGAGAACCAGATCTACAGGTTCGAGAAGTTTTCTCGAGCCACTCCCATCTGGCTAGTGGGCAAACCACAGAGAGACTGCCAGAGCCTCCAAGGAGGGCAAAGTTGAGGGCAGGATGTGACACACTTACCGCAATCACGCAGGCTACTTGTCTTCCTAACACCCAGTGTGGTTTACAGCCTCTAAGCAAATGAACAGGACTGTTTGCTCAAAAAGGGTGAGATTAATTTTTTATTGTGTTATCAAAGTGGGTATTCAATAATATCTTTTGTTTATACACCCTTTGAATCTGTGAATAGGATATGAAAAAAAAAATAGTTGGGATCTCTTACAATTAAAAGATAAAGCAACAAGTCCTCATGTTTGCAGCTGACCACAAAAGCCAGCAAGGCCTGTGCTCCATTGCCCCTCTCTCCTAAACCTCCTCATCTGTCTGGAACATGAAGTTCTGTCATGTTTTCATTTGCAGTTTAGGGAATCTCAAGTGATTGGAGACAATTAGCTGCACCAGGACCAAAATTAGAATAACATTCCCTGACTTTAGTATATACTCTTTGAATAAAAACTGTCAACTGAAGCATGTTATGTTTTTATTTAACATACAAAAGAAAACCCCACCTATCCACAAGTAAGTTTAATTGTAAAATCCCATCTTCAAAGCACAGCTGAATCCTGAGCCATCTCTAACCATGTTCAACTATGTACATATGAAAGCAACCACAACAGCACACAACTACAGCTAGTTACATACCCGCCAGGTAGGAAAAAAATGCAGGCGAGAGGGGTACTTTTATTTTCTTAAATACAACACTGTCATTTTAAATGAAGGAAGACGGTTACAGATGGGTCATCTTCCTTAAAAACAAGTGTAAGCAAGATTCAGATACTGAAAAAACACAGAAATACCATGTAGTTCCGTTAACATGCCAAGTTACTAATTTGAGAGTTGGGTCATTTGCTAATAAAGTGAAGAGCACTTACTGTCTGTAATGTTGCAGAACCTGACAATCTAACATGTTTGCCTACTTTCTCCTCACCCATTTTTAAACATAGTTAAAATAACCCTTTGGAGGGTCACAGAAAAGAATCTAGGACATATCCATAACAAGAGTGAGTCGTTAAGTGCAGAAGCAACACAAAAACATGACTTCAGAGCAGCAGGAAGTGCGGTAGCACATGACAGATACAATCAAATCCATAGGTGAGTAAACCCAGGATAATGCCACAATTAGGTTAGTGTTGCATTTCAGCTTCTGTAACATTTAAAGTCCAAGCATTTTATTTCTATTGCTTTTTTACAACACTCAATCTGTCAGTCCTTACAGTACTTTGGTCTGGAAATGACTTATTAGCAGATGAAATGCACAGAAAATGAGTGAAAGGAAAAACTGCCAAGCTACTTACAGGGCAACACAACAGGATTTACGTGATCTGTGGTTACAATAAATACAGACAGCGGCAGACAAATTGCACCTGACTATGCATACAAAACTCAAGACCTTCCAATTTATTAAATGGAAGTTATTACTGTTTGCTGGAAAGGAGGTGATGTTCCTTGCCAGCTACATATGGCAACATATATCTAGATGCTTGTTTTTATTTTTACCAATTACAGCTTAGGGTTGATGTGTGTATGTGTGTGTTTTCTTTTTCAAAAGCTAGTGCAGGTTGAGGTATTTTTCTAAAAACAAACATACACACCTGTAGTAGTGACCACATTTTAACCACAGAAACAATGTGATACAACCCATCAGGCTTCTGGATTCTACAGAGTTTCACAAAGTTAAAACAGATTTGTACTCATATCTTATTTAAATAAAATATCAACTTGGTGTCTTCAGTCTTAATTTCATCCTTACATATTGTTAATTTCTTTATGTCCATAATTATCACCTTCTTCACTTTAATCTTATGCTTCTGCTTCATTATGGACTAGTTTGCCTTAGTTTGTCCTCTGTGTGGTCTTTCAGAGTTTTAGCAAGCATTGATTTTCCTCAGTACAGTTTCCTCTCTTTCCAACTCTACATAGTTAAGCTCATAAAACCAAACAAAAGAATTCCTTTCTAACTTTTTCCAGCATTGTTTGTTTAGATTTCTACGCATGCAATTAGTCTAGTTTCACGTAGCAGAAATTAAAACACTATTCTTGCTAGAAACTGCAGAGACTGGGACTAACGCTTGCCAGAGAGACTGAGGCACCAGGCACAAAGTTTCAGTTTCGCTAAACAGAAATAACCGATCAGATTTGCTGTTCATTTTAGATGCAAGCAGCAAACCGGGGCTTCCTTCGGCTCTAATCCCATCAACGCTGGCATAATGCCACATAAGATAACATGTTAACAAGGCTTTGGAAGCTGAGTACTTAAACACACAATAAAGCAGCAATTAAAAAATTGTGGAGATGAAGGAAACCAAGTGAGAACAGCAAGAACAAGTCAGGCCAGAGACTTGTTGAACTCAGCATCCTATCTGGGACAGTGGCCCATGTGAGATGCAAAAAGCAAAGAAGCACAAAGCAAGTGAATGCTTCTTCCCTGATAAACCCCTAAGGAGTGAGGTGACCTGCAACTCCAGAACTTCCCAAGGGAGCATCATTTGACCTACTAGGTAATTAGATTTCTCTCCAGAAAAAAAGTCCAACCACTTTTAAACCAAACTCTGCAGAATTCCAGTAATATTGTAGAACTTCTTATATTCTAATTAGTGTTTTTAATGTCAGCAAAGGAAGTCACTGGAAGGGACCACAGGTGGGTCACCAGCCATAGATTTCCGATTTAGTCATTGTGGTTTATTACTGCTGCAACACCTAAAGAAGTCTCAGAAAAGTTAATGAGTGTTATGCTGAGAGCTGTACCAAAGCATACAAAAAGAAGTGGCGACCTCTGCTCAATGAATTTGTGGCAGATAATGAGCCTAAGCAATGAAATGCATTTTTAAAAAGTCACACTGCTGATCAAAAAAAATACACTGAAAGATATTTTTCTTTCAGTTCAGCCTTACAATAGTACCAACGCTTGAGGATCTCCTTCAGAACATTTCATTCATTCATTCATTCCAGATCAGGAAAACATATGCATCTTTCTTCTTTTCAAAAACAGAGCATAGTGATGCTAATAAGCAGATGGAGAATTTTTACAATTACTGGCTGCAACTCTCATAAAAATTAAATCCGTTTGCTGTTCTTCCATTTAAAACGCATGGTAACAAAGCAACAGAAATTAGCATTCAGTGGTCTCTTAAATCATCCTTCCCTGCTCAAAATGTGAAAAGAATCCACCACACATTATATCACCAGCAGTCTTACTTTTTCGGCTCTATGATGACTACAAAGATCACGACTGTGTCGAAGGTGAATGATTATTGTCTACATTACTACTCTTGACTGTTCAGAGCATCTGGAGCATGCAAGGCAGAGAGAAAACTTCCACCATCACTTTCCAAAATCCTTACAAATTAATTGATGGCAATTAACAGCTGACTAGTATTTGAAAACCCTGCAATTCACATGCAGAGGATGTAAAAAGTTTTGCTTCTTCACAACCAAATTTTTGAAGTCACAAGCAACTTCTGCATTAAAAGGGCAGAAATGCTCAAAATAGCTGCAAAGTTATACACAAAACAAAAAATTATGTTGGGTACTTTATAATAACATAGTGCAACTCCTCCCCCTCAAATCTTACTGTCATTCTTGCCTTCAAAAAGTGAGTTGTACCACAGAAGTGTGGCATTGAAGTTACGCTGCCTTACAATTCTATATAAAATCATGTCCTAGTTTTCCTTTCCATTATACTTCCATTATTTCCCAAATTATGATTTCTTCCACTTTCCTCCCAAAGAAATGAGCTATGATAACTTAAAAATTTATACTCAGCATCCATAAGAATGATCCATCAAGGAGATATGTAAAATATTTTTCACTTAGACTTATTAAAGCAATGAATCAACTCAGCATCTTCATTATCAACAAGAGTGATACATTCAAGTGGTTTTTTTGTTTGTTTTTTTTTTAACATTGAAGAACCCAAAACAGATTTTAACACAGATTTTTCCTCTGAGTTCATTAGATTTGGGAAGTCATCAATATGTATAGGTACCATTTATCTAAAACTGTAAACCCCATGCAAAAAGAAAAAAAAGAATTCTCTGCCCTGTTCTGATGCCCGCTTAACTACTTTTTTCCTCCACAACTGCTCTGGTCAGTGGTAAATTTTTAACAATGAAATGCTTTTTCAGATGAGAAAAGCATCACAGAATCTTTAAATTGTAAGTACTTAAGCCATAAGTCAAAAATAATGTAAGGAACAAACCCAGCTCTACTGTTTGCATAGGAAAACTAAACTCAAGTGCATATAAAGGTTACAAAGTAGAGGGGAATAATCATCCTCCTGGCATTCGTTTCAGACTTGTTTCATGTAAAAACATTGGTTTTGTTGTTGTTTAAACTGACAGTCTTATCTATTGTCCAGCTCACTGCTTTTTAGCCACGAGAGCAATGTCCTACTTCGTTTCCTCATCTTAAATTTGTACCCTTCAAAAAGTCTACTTAACCTGGTATTTTTAATCCAACATTCCACCCATAAACTATTTAAGAGAAAATATATCTCTTTCTCTTCTTCTCCTTCAGTTACTACAGACCGAGGCTGATGACAGTTTCTTAGTCCAAAGAGCTGCTTTGGCCCTTCCTTTCCAAACCAGTAAGCAAATAGCACACAAAAACTCTTATATCCTTCCAACACACCACAAATATCTCACATTATAAGGATGAATCTGTTGAGTTCCATAAAGGAGGAACAAGTAAGACAAAGCTTCTGTGAAGTGTCCTGGTATACAGCTTTATAATCTGGCTTTACAAGCAGCTATGTAAAACTGTTACATTACTGTCCATAATATTAATTCTTTTCTCTGTACAAGTCTGCAAAGAACTTATCAAAAAGCAACATGATGTTTTATTTGCAACTGTCACAAATAAAAGGTCTTTTTTCTAATTCTGCCTTTAAACAGATAATGTATTATAAGATTAGGGTATTTATTTATTTATTCTTTCTATACAAGTAGTTGTTGTACACTGTAGTTGTATACTGTTCTCCCATTCTAAAAGATACTGAAGGGCTTCATATCCTAGACAAATCACATTATTATTGGAACATACCAGATTCACAACTTGGCAACACCAATTATTTTTTTACTCTCATGATGCTTCAATGTACTTCAACAAATGTTTAATGTTTACGTTTAAAAAAAAAACGCAACACAGTGCTTTTCCAATTAGTCATAAAAATTAAAGATTTAAATAAAAAACAAAAAACAAAAAAACAACAAACATAAACAAAAAAGCACAGACTTACCTTTGCACTTCTCCCTAACCTAATCAAGCAAATTAAAGAAACTTAGTCTGTGAAGCTCACTCCAGGGAAGCTAAATTCTTCTCTAGACAAGTCTGGCTAAAGCCATCATCCTCTACAAAATCTATGCTGTCTCAAAAGCTCCTCTCCTTCCTATGTCTTTACAGAAAGTTTTATTAAAAACATAAAATAAGCATAAATTAGGCTACGTGAAAGAACACCCTGAAGAAACCACACAGAGCAGCAGGTGGTAGGGAACTACAGCTACAAAGGGTATCCACTGCACTGACCAAGCGGAGACTCATTTGCAACATTGTCTTTTGGTATGTGACTTCTCAATTGCTCTGCAGAGGAAACACCGAGGGTGGCAATGGTAAAAAGGACAAAAGTCATACATGCTGAAAAGCCCACAGCACATAAACACGGGAATAGCTGTAGGGGAGTCTACCAAGGATCATTCTACTCCCTTACTTTTGTCTCCTACTACAATTAATGTCAGATGTTTAGGGAAGAGTTTAAAACAGGACAAGCACGCAGCAGTGTTGCCACAGAAGAGTCTCCTTGATTCCAGTTTGGGGCTACAACTAGAGGCAAGATCTTTGTATTTGATTCTTAACAGATTTGTCTTGTCTTCCTTGAGTTTGTCCAGTTAGTCTTGAACCCATGTAATCTTTCAGCATCCGTATCATCCTGTCACAAGCAGTTCAGTAGCTGTTATGGTGGGATGAATCAACTCCGTTTTAATGCTGAATCAACCTGCTAGTTTCACTTGACGCGTCCTAGCACTAGACAGGAGCCAGTTATTTGGTTTACTTCTTATCTATTTATGAGGCATGGGTTTCTTTCATATCCTCTCCACAGCAATCTCATTTTGAGGTTGAAGATTTCTATTCTCTAGAACTTTTTGCTCATACCAACTTGCTCTGAAGCTTTTCGATTTCCACTGCACTTTTTTTCTTGTGAATGGAAAGACAAAAACTACCATCCACAAGTACAGTTTGTGCACAAACTTAAGGGATTCTTAAAGCTGTGGTGTTTTTAGCAGCCTTTCAGAGTATTTAAAACCCAGAACAAACCTCAACCCTTCTCATACATGACTATTTAGGTCAGGATGATGCTGCTTTGCCCATCATGTTTGCCTTCACAAGCAGACAGTTCTAGTCTGGTTTTCTCACTTAGCTTTAATGTTCCCTTTCCCATGCACAGGAAGGTGTCAAGGTGTCTGCAAAACAGCAACAAGTTTGCCCCAATCACTGTTTCTAAAGAGTTGCAACCAGATGAGTGTACTCGGTGGCACAGGACTAAAACGTTGTATTAGGCAAGACAGAACCAGTGAACTGACACCGAACAATGGGCAGGTGAAGGTGAACGGGGACAAGTGAATGAAATAGTGACTGTGCTGAGGAGACAGAGTGGGAGGAGAACGACTGGGACTGAGTCAAAAAGAATGCCACTGTGCTGGGACCGAGCAGTGAATCAACAGCCATGTGCAACAGCTTCTCCATGTGTCCAGGAAGTTGGAATAACAAAGCTTGGCTGAAGTCGTGAGTAGTGGGAAAGATATCATATGAAGTAACAATTTCATAGCATATTTCCAGAGAGATCAAGGACAAAGATAAAACCATCAGGTAGTCAAGGCTATTGCCCTCATCTGAAGGCAAATAGTGTTATCCTAAAGGGGCTAAAAAGGGATGGAGCAGGGTTGCCTGCAGCTGGCCTGAACACAAGAGTGTGCTAACAGATTCCTGCAGAGCAGGCAAAATCCTCTTTAACATACTTTAACATATTACAGCTATGGAGTTAGAGACCATCTCCACAGAAAGAGTTAAGTCACCAGGGTTGTTAGTCTGGAACATGAGCATCCTGATAACAAAACAACTGTAAATCTGAATTGTCATCTACAGATGATTCAGACGTCTGTATAGAAACTGTTTATCATACAACATGACACAGACCCTGACAAACTGGATATGAGAGGCATCACATTTTCACACCATCCCAGTCCCTTCTTATTGTCCCCAAGAAAGTCATACCCTCGCCCAACAACATTTCATACTTCCAAATTTCTCAAGTTCTTTTATACATATTCTCAGTTTTATTCCATTTGTTCTGCACCCCTTTATTCCTCTCTTATCTATCCAACACACTTCCACACTGCAATGGGAGCCAGGAACAAAAGTCATGTTCCCCATACCTTACCATTAAACTGCAGTCTTTACAAGCTAAAGATACAGTGCCATGACTCAAAAAAAAAAAAAAACCAAAAAACAAATGAACCACAAAACAAAATCCCACATAACTGCCTTCTTACATACATAGGTGAGGAGGCAGCTTCATCCATTAAAGAGAGATACACAGGAGCTTCATCCATTAAAGAGAAACGCACTGGAAAAACCTCAGGGTTTAGAATACTTTCTAAACTTTGGTTTTCCTGTGTTTTCTAAGATATTCCAAATTTACTTCTAGATCGTCACAATTCAGTAGATTCTACAAAGAACTGCTATACACTAACCCTTACTACAAAAGGAACTTTTCTGTTTTGGTGAAAATTGACAAGAAACTCATTAGAAAATGAAGTCGAAATACAGGGATAGTTGGATGATTCTGGTACACCTCATGCTTTACTTGTTCTACCAGGAATTGGATGACCTTGGACATTTAGGTGTCTTATTTTCACTTTAAAGCCATTTTACAGGCAGTATTACACATGCATTTTTTTTGAGATAGACATATGCATGCCTTTCTTATACTGCTGCCACAAACCTCAACACCAGTAAGATTCACTTGTGAAAAGATGGAAGCTGCAACAGCAGTAGGAACCTTAAAATGACATGCAATGCTTTTTTTTCCACAACTGGGTGCAACAAACATCCTTGGTAGTAAAAGATAATTTTACTTTCCCCAATATATTAGGTCCCTCTCCTGACACCATGAACTGACAAAATGGGTGACAGAACCAGCCACTAAAAGACCACAAGAATATTTTTAAAGTGAAGTGACAACCCACTAGAAGGACTGAACCAAAGGCTTTTAGAGAATTCAAGCTATTAGCCAATCTACTCTGTTCAGGTCTCCTTCCAGAACTACGGTATTTAGAAAGCACATTTATAAGAAAGAGAAATTATTAAGACTGGTCCTATGTATCCCACTGAAGTTCTCTTCCACCATTTCCTTCAAAAAGAATTTCCAACAAATTCAAATCAATCTCTCCTCCGATTTATCCTGAAGACTCCTGAGACAGTTTGGAAGACAAAGTCAGACAAACAAAAACTCAGCACCTTTCTCACTGCGCTCGCAACTCTTTGCAGAGCGCAAAACTATTAGCAAATTATCCATAATAGCAAACAACAGAAAGCCTCATCAGAGGTGAGTAAACCAGCAAGGGAAAAGCCTTTAACTTCCTCTTAATGTTGTTAATTCTTCTGTTTTCATCCTCTCTCTCCTTTCAAAGGAGAGCACTGCACTTCCAGCAGTGCATGCTCTGCTTGTCCCTGTAGCCTCTTCTGCTGCAGCACCAGGCAAGCTACCAACAGGAGACAGACGAGACCCTCTTTCTTTGCGTCATCTCTTTAGATGGAGGTCAGGGCCCTGACAGGGCAAACATATACTGCTTTGCTTCTCCCTGTTACTCCTGAAGATCCTCAGTGGTGCTGTCAAGAGTCATGCTCCAGAGAGGTGCCAGATCCGAGGAAATGCAGATGCCTTGTGTGGCATGCAGCTGTAGGAAAGCTAACACAGGCCTCTTGAATCTTGTTTGAAACACCAGGCAGACTTGGGGAGGATGTGGGAAGACCACAAAGAGAGGGGCATTCAATACATGGATGTCAAGATAGCAATGCTGTCAGCTGCACTTAAAGTTGTTGCTCTCCAGAGCTGTGCAAGAAAGAATACTGGGCTCAACTGAAGCCTTAAGTTAAACAAAGCAGAGGGGCTGGATTAGCATTCACAAACAGCCTGGTGCTTCAAACAACATAAAAATACACTCTGGGAATGACAGCTCAAGGCAGCAAGGTCTAAAGCCTGTTTATGTCACTGTCATACGTGCTGTGATCCATCAGATTTCATACATCCAGAATGTGGTACACAGAAGTCTCTGCTAAACTTAGTTAATAAGTCATTCAGGAATTCCACAAACTAGGCACAAAGAAGCACAGCTACCTCAGTGACACTGTGGATCACCTACAAAAGCACCTGTAAGTATGAAAACTGTGATCGAAGATGCTTCCTTCAAAATGAGCATCACAGACTTCAGGCATTTTTACACCACCAAAAATACACATAAAGTGTATCAAGACGCTCATATGACTGTGTCCTTCTTGAGGAGGATAATGAGCCAATTCAGCCACACTGACATGTGAACCCCTGTGTCCCGGAATTATAAAGAAAAATAGTCCCAAAATAATTTAAACCATCAAAGCCAGGAACATCTAAGCCAGCTAGGTATTAGCTGAACTAGTGTCGTCAGACCTGTTTTAAACTTAATGGGGTCACTGTTTAACTACAGACTGGAAAAAAAAGCTAGTTATAATACAAATAGCTACAGCGCACCCAGAAACATTCTGTTTCCTATTCTGATAATCTGACCAAATCATGGAAACAGAAAGTTGAGAGGGGAATATTGTCTGTGACTAACGAAAAAGGCTTCAAGGCTTGATTACCGTATCAGAAGACGCAGAGACATCCCTGCAGAAGGGATGCAGCAGAAAGCAGCTGGTGCACAGGTTCAGTTTTGCCTGGTCATTTAGGCGAAAATCCTTCCACCTTGCAGGTATGAATGCAAAAGGTGTCTGTTTCTGTACCACAACTGACTTGCAATTTGCTGACCTGTAGGTCTTGCCTAAAAGGCCCAGCTGAAGAACCCTGCTAGAAGAGAGCAGTTCTACCCAGAAAAGTAAGGTTCCTGTTTTTGGAAAGACAAGGAGGAGAGAGACAGGGTAGGGAGAAGGATGCTGCCCAGACCAGCTATGCTGTCTTCATCCTTCAACTTTTCCAGGATCCAACAAGATAAATCCCTAAGCAACCTTGTCTGACCTTGCATCTGAGACTGTCTTGTGTATGTTGAACTGGAGAAATCTTGAAATTGTTTCCAATCTGAATTATTCCATAAATTACACATTTAGAAAAAATTGTAAGCTTGTGGGTATTTCGTATATATTATAATACACTTCCTTCAGTAACGAACTGACAAAAGTAAGTGCTTGCAATAACATGGTCATGTCATCACCCTTTATCCATGTTAAGTCATCAGTCTGACAGGATGACACAAATTCCATTTACCATAATAATGATTCCCTACCTTGAGATAACCTGTTTTAAATTCTGTTACACAACAATAGTTCTAGACTCAATTCTAATTACCAAGCCAATGTGAGTTATAATTACCATTATAATGGATCAAGAAAGCCAGGACACGAAAGCAAGTCCAGAAATAACAGCAAATCTTGGCCTACTCATCTTTTAAGTGACCTCTTCAGAATTTCATGAAGTAGGTTGAATCTCCCTCAGTGTAATGCCACAGAAGGACAGAATTTGTTTTGAGGTTTTTTTTAAGAGCCAAGTTAAGACAGTAATAAATCCATGAACTAATCAACTGAATGAACCTTAGTTTGAAAGGTCAGAAGGCCTCACATAAAAGACACAGACCTACATATATCCATGCAGGAAGGACTTCTAAAATAATGTGTTCTTCACTCAGGGAAAACCCCAAAATAAACCTTTTGCACAACATTTAAATAATTTTTGCACAATATTCAGTATCACATCATATCACCCACTGTCAGGGCACACAGACTACAGCACAGTAGAGAGCTGAGAATGCGGTAGGGATTTATTAAAGAGTTTTGAAACACATAACACATGGCAAATCTCTTTTTCAGTTCTTTACCTTCATTCAGCATAATAGTTTGAGGATATTACCACTCTGTATTCCAGTCCCTACCAGGTGCCTATGAGAGAGCTGGAGAGGGACTTCTTACAAGGTCTTGTAGTAATAGGACAAAGGGGAATGGCTTCAAACTTTCGATTAGATATTGGAGAGAAAATCTTTACTGTGAGGGTGGTGAGACACTGGAACAAGCTGCTTAGAGAAGTTGTGGATGTCCCACCTCTGGAAGAGTTCAAGGCCTCGTTGGATGGAGCTTTGAGCAACCTGGTCTAGTGAAAGGTGATGCCCATGACAGGGGTTTGGAACTGGATGATCTTTCATTTTCCTTCCAACCCAAACCATTCTATGGTTCTAAGATTTAAAGGGAACAAGCTCTTAACCATGTGACGTTTTGATGAATTTTCACCCAAACCAGAAGTTAAGATCAGCAGACAAGCATCTACTGCACTTATTAGTGTGTTGTGCAATAAAGAGGATCTGCTGTAACCACTTAAGCTTTATTCAGCTACATAGCAAATACATAAGACTAATTCCTCACACCATTCTGGGATAAACCTCACTTGCTCCACATATAAAGCAAGCAAATCTGGCTACCTGATAAAGTGAATTTAACATATAAGACACAAAGAAAAGACCATACTCTTGTAAGATACCAAAATTATATACTCCATAAAAGTGCTGGCCTACTTTAAGGGATTAAGTGTTTTGAGGAAGGGTTCAGGTGGGGAAGATGATGCTACTCAGTGCACAGGGCCAGAGAAAGTTCCTAGTTTCAGACATAGTATGGAAGGAGAGAGGAATTTACCTACAGGAGGAGTGCACGTTTTCATTTAATTCCTAGCATTTAAATATTTATAAGTTTAAAATAATTCATAGATAAGCAGTTCTTACAAAATATGGAACTTCAGCTCATGAGACAAAAAGTCTCTACACAAGTTTGGCAAAAAGTGGTCATTACCAATGCATAAAAATAGAGAGTTTTTCTATTTTTAAGTGGTTACATGGTGCTCTTCTGGAAAACATGTATGCTGAGAAGCTAACATTACTGGTTAATCTTTATTTTAGTATCATGTTCTCCAAGAAAAAAGTTCCCCTAGGTATCTACCACTGGCAACTGGAAGTCAAGGAACTGTAAGAATAGAACCATCCAGGATCACCTTGTCAGATCTTTGCCTTGCATCCTCTTAAGCAAAAATTCAACCACTTACAGGTCAAATGAAAGCTAACATAAACCAACTCTCTCATCCCCTAAAAACGGCCAAAGGAAAGTAAAGCATGGTCCTGTCATATCTTGCACACGCTTTCTTCAAAAATTCTTAACTGAAGACAAAAATTAGCTGCTCACCACAAGGCCAGCTTCAACTTGCCTTCCTCATTATCCTCTATCAAGCAGCTTTACACATCAGAAGTGGATAGTTGATAGGAAAGACACAGCACAGGGACTTGGAACATAAATTGAGTCATGACTGCAGCTTTACAGCCTATAGATAAGGAAGAATCTTATCTTCCAACCAAAACAATACGTGAAGCTTTTCTATGCAGTTAATTATCACAAATAGAAGTCATTTTTAAATTAGATATATTAGTATATAAGGGAGGGGGGGAAGTCATCGTTACTAATCTTCTGAGATTTCCCAGTAGAAACCTAATACACTCCTACCAAAAGTAAATACTACCATGAAGATATTTTGGCAGTAATCCTAAACCTCCAGAACCTCTTGGTATTTGGCATATTTTGAAGTGGGGTAAAATAAATTTCATGGTCTTTTGATTATCCACACACTCCATTAGATTCTAGATATTTAGTAAATACCACAAAAATGATGATATATCAACATTTGGCTTTTTTTTCCCCTTCCCTCACCATGAACTAGGCCACAGAATTAACAGGCCTTTTTAAAGAATACTCATACAGCAAATGACCTCCTATAGTGAATAGCACTTTTCTATTCTCTCTTGGAAACCTCTCAGCTTGCCTGCAGTTTTTTTCTAGCAGTTTTTTCCTTGGAAAACAGCATATCCCAAGTAAAGCAAAACAAAGACTGCAGCAGGCAGAGCAATCACTGGGGATTTACCCTCCTGCATACACTGAATTCCCAGAAGAAAGTTTTCTGGTGAGGGTGACCACCCAGCAAAATTCCCACAGTGTGGCACTCCAGCTGGGACAGGGGAAGGGGAAATCTGTAGACACAACCTCAGATTCCCACTGTACCCACATCTTTTGTACTAGCATAACTATTCTGGTTAGATTTAAAGACTTTATTACAGTATGGTTGCATACCAAAAAATCCTCTCATGATCATCATTTATAAATATGAACGTCTCATTACATTTATCCAGCTTTCCACGTACACTGGGATAAGTCACACTGGTGTAATAAAAACAGGACAACTTTTACCACTTGCATAAATCTCAATTCTGTTTTATGCAGACCATGCAGTCTCTTCTGATGCTGCAGCCTGGGACATGAAAACACTGAAAACAATTGACTAACCCTTGCTGAACTCTGAGCTACAGATGCTAGAATGGGACTGATACCCACAGGAGCCTGACAAGAGCCAGGTCACACACGTTGCCATGGCCAGATCCCCTGCTTCACAGAATCAATTAGGTCGGAAAAGACCTCCAAGATGATCGAGTCCAACCTAAGACCAAACACCACCATGTTCAACTAGACCACGGCATTAAGTGTCACATCCAGTTTTTCCTTAAATACCTTCAGAGATGGTGACTCCACCATCTCCCTGGGCAGCCCCTTCCAATGTCTGATGATCTTCCTGTGAATAAATTCATCCTGATGTCCAACCTGAGCCTCCCCTGGCACAGCTTGAGGCTAGTTTCTTTTGTCCTCTCGCTTGTCGCCTGGGAGAAGAGACCAACCCCACCTGGCTACAGCCTCCTTTCAAGTGGTTGTAGAGAAGGACAAGGTCTCCCCGAGCCTCCTTTTCTCCAGGATAAGCACCCCCTGCTCCTCGTAAGACTTGTGCTTCAGACCCTTCACCAGCTCCATTGCCCTTCCCTGGACTCGCTCCAGCCCCTCAATGTCCTTCTTGTGGTGAGGGGCCACAGACAGAGCCTCGTCCCACCCTCTGGCCCCAGCAAGGCAGCAGCACCCCGCAGTGGGGCTGATTCCTGGGAAACTGGAGGCTGCTCTCCCTCCTGTGCGAGCGGGACTCCCTATCATACTCCATGCGCACTCCCTCGCGAGCATTTTAATACAGAATCGATACATAAACGAGTTTTAATAAGGTTTTATTCCAGTTCGCTATCAGCCTTCCCCATCCCCACAGCCCTGCCGGCCGAGGTTCCCGGGCCTGCGGTGCCCTCTGCCGGGCTGCTCCAGCACGGATCCCCGGCTGCTCCCGGCGCTCCGACACCCGCACGTCCTCCAGCCGATGTTTCCCGGCTGCCAGGCGAGCGCTGCCCCTTCCCCCCGGCTGGGCTCCTCTGCGGGTCACAGCCCGGCCCCTCCGCTCTGCCCGCCCCGGCTGGGGCCTCTCCGCCACATTGCGGGGAGCGCTGCCGGCGCGGGGCTGCCTGGTGCGGCACCAGCCCCCAGCACCAGCGAGAGGGTAAATCACAGAATCACAGAGTCAGTAAGGTTGGAAATAGACCATCGAATTCAACCTTTGAACAAGCACCACCATGTCAACTAGACCACGGCACTCAGCACCACGTCCAGTCTCTCCTTGAACACCCCCAGGGACAGTGACCCTGGGCAGCCCATTTCAAATGTTACTTTGGCCTAGGGTACTGTCACATCTCAGGTCATTTCACTGTAAGATACTAAATAAAGATCTATAGTTGACACAGAATGCCTTCTTTGGAAATAAACTTACATCTTCTGCAGTAAAAAAGTATCTACCGCATCTTAGCCGGTAATATCCAGTTCTTACTGCTTTCTCTTTCTGGAGCTCTGCGATCCTCATCACTGAAAAGGGAGTCCTGCACATAGTCCTTTACCTCATCATGCTCTATTCCCAACACCCAGATTTTTAGATAGCCATAGTCTCAAAGTACTAAAGGGAAATAGGAAATGGTCTGTCACCCACCACACTACAGGAAATTTGGACATCAACTTGTCACAGGCAGCCAGGGACTGTAGAGAGTCCAGATGATCACATCTCTGGTGAGAAACCCACCCACCTGATGACTTTTTGCACACATTGAAATACAAGAAAGTAAATTTTAATACAAGAACAAGCTGCTTTACTGCAAGGGTGACCAAGCACTGGCACACGTTACCCAGAGAAGTTGCCCAGATGTGAGTAGAGGGGTTTGGCTATGCACTATCCAGAGGTGCCTTCCCACCTCAGTCATCCTGTGATTCAGTGACCACACTACCAAGCTCTGTGTGAGGGGCACTGCTTGGTTTTGAGGTTTGGCAGTCAGAGAATGCCTTGAAATTCTTGTGTACAGAATTCCTTCTAAAAAGATAAGGTAAGCAAAATCCTCACACTGCCCCAGTTCAAATGCAAACAAATATGAATACATTCCATAATTATAGCAGCAGCTTTTTTTCTTAAACTTGGAACAGTTTCTCACCTTATAAAGCTCATCATTCTCCTCTTTGACAGGCAGAGAATTAGTATTTGTGCAAGAGTCCGAGTCTGATATCTCTAGTGAGCTGTCCCCTTTTTCTGACCCATCACACTTATCGGTGGAATCAGTATCCTTCTCCCAGTCGATGAGCTCCAATTCATCTAAAATAGAATATTGGTAAAAAGAGTTTTTCTTAATCACCATCTATTATAACCACAAAGTCAGAGTAATACTACAGCTATCCTGAACTTGGGGGAAGAACTGCAATGTTACTTTTTACCTATGTTCAACTGATCTTTATGTTTAAGTATTTTCTCTCTCATAAAAACGAAATCCTATCAACCAAAAATGTTCTGTGAACAAGGATAAAAATTACATACATACAAAAAAAAGATTTCAAAGTACTGTCCGCAGAGGCAGTACATTTTAACTGCACAGGTAGGTAGGGTGCTCTTTTTAGTTTAGTCATTATTAATTTTTCCATGGTTTAATTAGAGGGCTTTTTTGCCCAGTTGCATTGGATTTTCCAAGTGTATTTGTTCAGAATTAACTGTTCTAAGCAAATGCCCTCAACAGTGTTAACTAACATTTGCTATTAGTGGTAACCCTCACACAGGAATGAAAAAGCTAGTTGAAATGGTCACCTCTTAGAACATCATGCCTAAATACACAGATCTGCAAATCAAATCCCTAAGCACATGAAAGAGAGAATTGTTCAGGACAAATTAATAGAAACAGGAATAAGAAAAGATGGAGGTAAAAAAAAAAACAAATAAAAAGCCCCGAACAAACCCACGATGCAATGGCAATTAAACAAAGAGATGCAGACAGAAATGCAGAACTTTTTCTTCCACCATCCTAAGGACCATGTGGTGTTTAATGCAGCTCCAAAAGTCCATTTGTAATTCCAAGGATCTGCTGAAGGCCATGGAAACCCGAGCTGCAGTAGCACCCTCACAATCCTTTAGGTCCAAATGCCATAAGGTACTGAGAGAGATAATTTCAATGTGTTTTGTATAAATGAGCAAGTTCGAAGGAGAAGGGATGAAAGCTTTTTGGGGGGTTGCACAATGCTCCAGGCATCTGTACATATCCATGGAACTGTGGCAGTACCTTCTGTACTTGGCAGTGCTGCTATAATCTAAATCACTAGTTTCTACACTGAACTTTAAAACTCTAAAGTCACCTAGACAAATAAATACACAGTTATAGTGCTGCCTCCTTTTACACACATGAATGCATTTCTGTTCCTGACTATGAGGAAGCTTCGTCAGAAATTTTAAACACTGACATCAGCAACCAGGCAGCACAAAGAGGTTTCTCTTGATGCTATGTGACAAGTTGCACGCAACTTGTGACAACAGCATAAATTCCTTGATAAAATACAAGGCAATCCATACTGTGCCTCTCAAAGTGAACTTCACATGAAAGGGAATATCTCTTTTAAAAATACATTTTCACCTACTGTTGCCACAACTACAACTGTACCTATATATGCACACACACGAGCACGCTATGTACGGTGCTAAAATTAGCATATATGATGGTTACTTCAAAAAACATGGAAATTACAGTTCTTTTACTCCCCACTGCTTTCAAGATATTTTTGGGTTTAGAAGAAAAACATGACAATTATTGGTTTTCCTCAGTAACCTTCAAGCAGATGCTTAACGCATCAGGGTTTCTTCAATTACACAGAGAAACAAAATTTTGCTATCTTACAAGATTAAAAAAAAGTCTATGTATTCTTTCTTAAAAAAAAAAAAAAGAGAAAGATTAAAGCCTGCAGGATATACTTGCAGGGGAGAAGTGAATGATATTAATGGTAGGTTAGAAAAATTCCTGGTCAGCAACAGATTGCAGTTTAGAAAATGAACAGTCCTTTCTTTTCGAAAAGAAGAAAATTACTAAGAGTTACAAGAGATAACCATCAGATATGTCAATGACAGTGTTATAAAGATGGTAAAATATGGATGAAAGGAGGAAGATTTTGCATTTTTGTTTTAAACCTAAAGAGCCTATTTAACCAATGTCATACACGAAACAAAAAGTCATCAGTCTCACAGCATTTGCTCAGCTCACAGCAGTGTTTGAATGCTTTGCCAGATATCCAGGATCCAGTCTAACTGCAGTATTTCAGATCCAGCTGAAGTATTACAAAGTTGACCTAACTTATTTTTTACATTGAAAACACTTTCTAACAAGTGCTAATGCAACTTATACATTATCCTAATTAACACTTAGAGCATACAAGCAAAGATTTTTCAGATTTGTCTTCAGCTGCACTTTTTAATCAATTTCTCTCCCCTCTGTCATTTCCTGCTCCATGAATTAGAAAAGAATTTCCAAGAACTAAACTCATGGATGTTCACACAGTGCAGCTAACAGAGGCAGCAAGGAATACTGTGTTCCAGAATAAAAATGCATGCCACAGAAGATGATGCTATCTGCAGCTGCAAAGTCTGCCATATCTAGTCAGTAGATGCAGACAACTGTGCTCCTTTACTCCAAGGTTTAAAGGTTTTGTACATAATTTATACTTAAATATATATAAATATATATATATATAAATATAAATACATATATATACATAAAAGTATAGCTTACTCTATACCCAGATGAAATTTATGGAAAAAAAAACCAAAAACAACCCTCCAACTGATCTAACCAAAATAGGAGTGGATCATGTCATTTTGTCAGAATGACCTCAAGAATATTTTTATTACAGCACCTGAAACTGACAGAAGGCTTTTTGTTAAATCTTGCATTTCAACTTACCTTCACTACTTCTGTCCTCTAATAATAAATCATGTCTGCTAGACGATTCCTCTGTTTTGGAAGCATCACTTTTTTTGCTCTGCAACCTTGGCATCAATGTTTTATTTTCAACATCTGAAAAATCACTGCCACTAGAGGTCCATATTATGTCCTCAGCTTCCTTAGAGCTTTCAGCAGCAGCAGCTCCTATGAGAAAGTATTGCAAAGTGTTAGATTGTTACAGAAATGCAGTTTTGTTAAATTTAAAAGTATTAAAAATTAAACTATTATTTTTAATGGGCAAAATTATCAATTCTGCTACTAGGCATCAGAGATTAATACTGAAGCATTAACTCACATGTATTTCTTATTCATACATGCATTATTTTCAGTTTAGTTCTCCACAATAAATGCTAACACTTCATTTTATACAATGAGGCTTCCACTGTGTCCTTCAGCAGAGTGAGGACAAGTCATGACTGTCTGACATTCAGTCCCCCTACACACAGTCCTAACACTCCTCCACTCCCCCGCATGTACCCTTGTAAAATGCTAAGTGGTTTAAAGAAAGACTGTCCTTAGAATTCTGGGTTTGGGAGCTCTCTGACTTTATCCAACAAGTAACAAAAGAATAAAAGCATTCCATCAGTAGAGATTACTCTCCAGTTTTCTCCTGAGAGGAAAAAAAAAACTCTCAGGTATTGCAAAGAAAAGATGTCGTGTTTTTGAAGTAAGACATTTTAATTCAAAACACCTTTCTGAATCATTTTTAATCATTAAAGCAAGGAGAAAAGGATTCATACTTAGCATGGAGCATACAGAACAAAGAATCATAGGAAGGCAGAATCTTCCACTTCCTACCACTACTAAAATGTTATAAGTAAATGGGAATTTAGACAATTACTGGGGATTTGGAATTAGGCAGAAGAGCCCAGAAGAGAAAAACAAAACCACATCTCCTCCTGCAACACAGAGAGGTTCTTCTTAGAAATCTAGAAAAGCTAGAGCCCCAAAAGGTAAAAAAAAAAAGTGTCCAGTAGGTCACCGACTTACACCCAACAGGAGCAGCACAGCTGCTGGAGCAAGCAGAAATATAGACTGAAGAATACCACCCCCTCTTTCTTTCCTTTCCTTTGAGCTCAAAAAAAAAAGGAAAGAACCAGAAAATGTCAGCAAGTCCTCCTCCTCTTTATTCTGTCTAGAGTTCTTTTTTTTAATGATAATATTAAGCAACTCAGGGGTATACAGAAAACTGTAAAAGCAGGAGGTTGACAAAATTCTGTTTTTCTATCTATTGCTTGTATTTACAAAATATGTGTTCTCTCATGGCTGTTTGTCTGTCTAGAAGACAGAATAATTTCATCCTCAATCTCTACAGCTAAGGGCTGTTTTTCATTCCATCCTGATAAAAATGTGAAGGATTTAAATATTCCATCCTTGTTATATACACACCATATACAGCATTAGTGATGCTTCTTTCACCCGTTCAAAAGCAATAGCTGAGTGCCTGTAGCTTTGTAGAATAAATTTCTGACACTCTGAGTGAATAGAAGAGCCTAACCACAATAGCAAGAGACTGTGTGTCTTATCAAAATTAGCTTCTAATTACAGTAACAGAAGAAGAAAGCAACCAGTATTTTGAGCCAACTTGTACCCTAATATAGGACAAAACAAAGTAACAATATTCTGACAATGTTTACATGAAATAGTTAAAACATACTAGATGCACTTTCAGCAGATGTTAAAAGTGGTCCAAGACGCTTCTTAATCCTGGATTTCTTATTAGAAGGCCTCTGAGACTATATTAAAAAGAGACGGAGAGATTTATTCACTAAGACATTAAAAATAATTTTAACATGTATCAATACATTCAAAGCTGTTGTTACTCACCCACCAAAGCTCAGCAGAACAATTTCAAATTAATTTTAAAATCTTTTACAAGACTGTAATATAATGAGGTATTAAAGCATGAGAACAGTAACACAAAATCTGAATTTCCATTGATTTGGAAAATACAAACTTTCTGTGACTATGACAGAAATCTCATGTGACCTTGAGAAGAACAAGAGCCAGTATTTTCAGCACTAAAATGTCAAAAGTGGGCAGTAACAACATGCTTGATAAAGCATGTGCCCTACTGAAAAGTTACAGAAAGAAGTACTTGGTTGCCCTGTCTCTGATTTTACTATATCTCACAAGATATGCAACACTGTGACTGCTCAGTACCAGAAGAAGAAACAGAAAAGCAGCTTGGGTCAGCACAAAACACTCTTTATTCAGAGCTGGCTGATCAAGCAGGATTTTCTACACTTAATTCACTATTGCAAACACATTATTTAGGGCTAGCAAAAAATCTTCAGATGCAAACTACAGTATTTTTGTTCCATATTTTTTAGGAAATGTAGCACTCCATCCCAAACGTCAAATTACCTTTGCATCCTTCAGTGTATTATTGAAATTTTCTAAGTGATAAGTGCTATCTAGAAGACAACATATTAACATACGCTCGGAAAGTTACACTAACAAGTTAAGACAATGTCCTTATGTAACTGTGCTTTTCATTTCTTGTCTATTTTGACAGTTGCAACAATATGCTGTTAGTTTGGGAACAACACCAAAAAAAAAAGGCAATATCTTATTATTCAGTCAAGCAGGGACATTCACTGTCAGTTGCATCTCTTTGTTACACCACTAAGGCAGCATTTTACCTCCAGCACCAAAGTGCTCTGAAAACCATCCCCACACCTAAGCCACGCATTGGAAATCGAAGTAGCAGACACTGATGTCCTGACATTTGATTTTTTCAGACGCAGGGGTGTCTCATCTGGGAATGGTGTGCATTCTGCATTCCAAAGTCTCTTCCGCTAGAGAAAGGAAAAACAAACCCGTTAAAAACACTGTGTAGATGTAATCAATTTCAAGTTAAATTTACTTAATCTAGATTTCCCCTGGTATTTTCTGAATGTTTACAAACAAATTCCAATTTTTAATGAGCTTAGGAAAAAAAAAATTCTCAAATATTTGCAAGCATCTTTTACGCAGCACTTAATAATAACACCACCACCAATGTCAGTGGTAAATCAAATTTTTGATAAGTACACTTTGTTACATCTCATAGTACCTGATAGTTGCTCAGTGAAGCTGAAAATATTATGTTACACAGGAACAGCTCAGTAAAATACACTTTAACTGAATAATGCCTTCAAAGTCGTCATTTAATCTGATTTAATTTTGTTTATGCAGGAGGTCAAACTAGGTATCACTATACAGTTCACCATTAAAAAAATAACCAACCAACCAAAAAAAAACCACCCCAGACTCTTTCAGCTGTAAGAATTACATTTATTTTCATAACCATTTCCCCACCAAAAATGTTGTCTTCCCCTTATATGGGATGCCAGAAGTCATTTGGATTATTAGATAAATCACAAAACAGGATGCTGATTAGCATCCAGTGCTAATTTCATGGAAGAGACTTTAACATCTGAAAATAGCTGAAGATGAGAGAATTGCCTGTTATCACATCCAAATCAGATTCAACACCGGTTTACACACAGAAATTGAACTTGAGCACGATAAACATCTTATCCTACTATGCTACTGAAACTTATCTTAGAAAACACTGACTGTATCATCTGTCTCTCTGTCTTCTACTGATATATACCTTCTCTCAAGCAACTACCCTTCTCTCAGAGAACTACCATTCCTACCTATAAATAATTATTACTCCAAAGTTAAGTTAATCAGCATACACATTTTCAGTCAGATTGGTCAATCAGGACTGTAATAAACATATCAAACATAATGCATGACAAAAAACCAGGAAGTAGAATCATAGAATATCCTGAGTTGGAAGGGACCCACAAGCATCATAGAAGCCCAACTCTGGGCCCTTCACAGCCCCAGGAATCACACCATGTGCCTGAGAGCACAAGCATTTGGCACTTTTTGTCCGTTTTGTAAATGGCAATGCATATTTGTTTTCCATAGGTCTTTTTTCAGTGCTCTTCAGAATGAAACAAGCAGTTTCCAAAAGTATACAGTGAGCAGCATCTTACTTCACCCTCCAGTCACACAGTCCTGCTGTGCACGGTAAGAAGACAGAGCAAAACAAACGCACTTTGTATTTCCACTGATGGTAACTGACCCTGCTAAGAGCCTCTTCTAAAACTGCAGGGGTTATTTACATCTCAAAGCAACTACTCATTATGACCAAAGTCAAACTGTCCCCATAACTACTCCCACAGATACATGAAAGGTACAGTCTTGAACCTGACGTGGCATTAAATACGGAATCAACAGAGCTTTAGTAAGGATGCAATGTCAGGTAAGGAGACTACAGCAGTCTAACAAGAAAGGTTAACATTATGACACAAAGAGAATTTAAACACTTCTTCCCTCCCAGTGAAGATGCTGGCCCAAGCCTCGATTTTCAGAGTGCTTACACAGGAACCTCTACATTGGGCTGTCCTCTTGACAAGTGCTTCTGCTAGTTTTTAACCTTAGTCAGTGCTGAGAGTCTTGCTTATATGCCTGGTTTTGT
Source organism: Cnemophilus loriae (assembly GCA_013397755.1). Lineage (NCBI taxonomy): Eukaryota > Metazoa > Chordata > Aves > Passeriformes > Corvidae > Cnemophilus > Cnemophilus loriae. Next base: position 1,681,914 of record VZTF01004666.1, read on the forward strand.
AGCTGCTAGAAGATTTTGTGAGATATATTTTGCAGACAAAGACTTACAGTATCAAATACAGTTCATCTAAGCTTACTTCTTGAATGGGATGCTCCAGTTTTGAGGAACACACCAACAGCAGCACCATAGTTTGCAAGCAGGTTTACAGGACACCACTTCTGATGGTCACTTAAAAGCAGAAATGGTTGCAAATAAGTGAAAAAGAAATGCACATAATTGCATGCACAAAGAGTTGCATGAAACAGGCTTTGTAATATACTTCTCTTCTTAGGAAGCTTAATAAACATAGAACTAGGCAGTTACTCTCTGTTAAGTCGCTCACTCATGTTATTTTTAAAATCATGACATTTCCTGACAGACAGCAAACCTCAATGTCTCTGTGCTGTGCAATACCAACAGAGGAAAGAAAGAGCATGACATAAGAGGCAGGGGATGAACAGCAGAACGTGGCAGCTGAGACATGGAACTGCTGCACAATTGCTAAGATTTGGGAAGAGAACACCATACAAAAAACAGCAGGATAAAGGCTACGTGTTAACTCCCTCTCCCTAAGTAAGAAGGGTTAGGGTGCAAGTAGAATGGATATGCTCATAGGTGACAAGGTTAAAAAAGCAGACAGAGTAGAACAAATAGCTGGGTTTATGCTTAGATGGTTACACTTCTATTTAGACTGCAATGTGAAGTTGCACTGGAAGTGACTTTTAAACAACTGAAATTCAGAGTACTAGACAGTCATGGCTGTGACGGGCAAAAAGACTTTTCATAATTAATGATTTAACAGCAGAAGAGTTTTATTTAATCTTGCACTTCTTTAGCCTGACTAAAGGCAGGGCTGCTCAGGTTTTCAGAGCAGCACTACAGAGCTGTCTCAGGGCAGGTGGTTCTATGACAAACCAGAAACAACTGGAGTCCCCTCTTCCCCTTCTTTCCGAGCATTTGGCACTCGCCAGACTCTGTGCAGACACAGCAATGATGAACCAAACTGTCAGAAAACTTCTTTGGGAAGAAGCACTTGTTATCTACAGCTGGTGCAGCAGCAGAAAGGATACAAGGATGAGTGGGACCACTCCAGCAGCTGCTTGACACCATGTCGGCTTAATTACAACCTGAAGAACCATCAGTACTGCTGATAGAGCTGGTTAATTAGCTCTTTGTTTCACCACGCACCCTGCTCCCCAGATACAAGAACATCTGAGGTGTTCTGCTACCACCACACAGAAATTTATAGCCACTACAATCACTGAGAAAACCTGAAAACAGTCCCCAAAGTTCTGAACCAAGAAAGTAAATAAATATACCCTCTACATGAGATACTCCTCAGTTACTGCAAACTCTGGCAGATTCCACTTGGAAGGAGGCAAAAGAGAAGGACATATGATTGTTGATCTTGACAGCAGTGGCTTTGAGTTACATGCTTTTAATACAAATATCTTGCCACCATCTCCCACATTCTAGATCACCCTAAAAAAATGAAAAAGCAACCCTAAAGACAAATACCCCATCCTAAACTTCTTGTCAATTTAAATCTCTCATATAAATATCTGATGTGAATTCAAGAATCTGGACCTACGGCTTCAATCCACAGCTACTGAGAGGGCTTGGGAGCAGGTGCAAGGGAGCTGAGAGAAGCCTGCAGGGCCTCTGTTTGGCTCTCCACCTTCAGACACAGTGGGACAATGCCAGTGTTGGGGACAGCACTGTTACCCTTCCCCTGCAAAGCCACCTTGGCACAGAGAGGTGATGTCCAAGGACTTCTGTCACAGGAATACATTTGCTGGCATGCAGAAATGGCAAGTTTTAAAGGCTCTTTGCTTCTGCTCCAGCCTGCTTCAAGGCAGCAGAGAAACTAATATTCTAAGAAACTTACTTCTCAGGAATAAATATTTATAGTGACGCTAATCTGAAGGCTGTGCTGTTCCCAAAGAAATGCAGCAGCAACTGTGAGTTCTTTTAATCTTGAGTCACAAGGTTAATCATCTTTTTCTTTTAATCTAAAATAAAAACAGGGCACACAAAAAATAACTTGTGTAATTTACTGAAGGAATGCATGAAGTATCTAGAAATAAGGTACTGGAATTAAAAAAAAAACACACTGAATCAGGCTCGAAAGGGCTAGGGCATGTAGACCTGGTGTACACCGTAAAGTCAAGATTTACTACAGAACAGTCAGACAAAGAACCTTGTAAATTGCGTATGGTGCCAGAAGGCAAAATACGACCTCTGAAATTTTGAGTTAAAAAGCGGAAGGCTAGGATGGCTACCTCATCTAGAAATTGCCTTGACCTCTGTTCACAAAAGCATTGCATTTTGCCTCTGGAGCAGTTCCTTCTAAATGAGTGAAAAAAAAAAAAATCGAGTTACTCTAGTGGAATTAGGACCAAGCCCTCCTCATAAAGGGCATGGCAAGCAACCTTACCCCATTACTCCTTTAGTTATTTCCAGTGAGATAAAGGTAAGTCAGCCCACACGGCTGCAGGTGTGAGGAAAAGGCAGGCACACTCTGCAAAAACAGTGAAAATGCATAGTGATTACACAACAGACTACTGCAAGTATGGAGCCGGGGTGCTGGACATGATTTTTAAATAGATGTTCCTATCTAGAACATCTCCACTCAAGCAATCTGTGTGGTTACTTATGCCCAAGACTTGTTACCCAGAAACACCCCATATGAAGTCACTGGGACCATACGTTCAAAGGCTACTCACTACAAGCCCTTTACACTCCAGATAATCCCATTTTCTCAGGGCTGTTCCAAAAACCACGGGAAGAACCCCCACAGTAACACATGACCCAATATGTTATCTACCTCATATACAAGTGGCATTTCTTTGCCACATCACCTTCTCTAACACGAAAAGCAACATAAGCTGAAAGACAAAACTAGTAATAAAACATTTCACTACACGAATTCCTCCTGCTGCTGGTTCGCAAATCCAGAAGTTAGTCACAGCACTCAAAAGTATCCAAATACAACTGTTAAATTCTTCCTGAACAGCATAGAATGAAAAGGTATCGAAAATCACAGCTCTAGTTTCCAGAGACTTTGCACGTTTCAAAATAAAAATAAAAATTTGAAGGGAAGACTCACATAAAAGTACACGAATATCAAAAGCTGACCAAGAGCCATCCTCATCTTTCACCTTTGTTCTCATAGGTTTCACATGAAAGTACTCACACCAAAACACTTTAGCTTGTGTTGGCCTTCAAAAGTCCAATTTCAAGACAGTACAAAACCGAATCTGACAACAGGCACCTCGTTTTCAGCAAAACTCCATATTCGTGATACTGAGTTCCTAAAAGTGTAACTACTGTTTTTAGCACCTGGATAAAAAGTAAAGTTCTAACTTAATATGAAAACATCCTTGCATTTTAAACTCTCAAGTGAGAATTTAAATAAAGGTTGCAGACTTAAAGTCATGGTTTGTATTTTTTTCCAGCCAAGAGTATTTTTTAACTCTTATGAAAAACAGAATGCATATTTTCCAAAGATGATTCGCAAGACCACGTGTGGTCCCTAGAAAGGTCCTCATCAAGCTGTAATCATTCGTAAAAAAAACTATACTGTATGATTACAGTCAATGACAGCAATGATAACCTGCCATACCGTACCTCCTTCCACTCTCAGCATGCACATGGTAAAGAAATATTAAAACCAAATTAAAATCTCAAAATACTTTTCCCATTGCTATTGATGTGTGAGACCAAAATTTTTAAAACACTCTTTCAAAACCTTTCTTTATGCTCATGATTTTTATTGCAATAAGTGAAAGACTATTCTCATTGACTTACACTGATATATATAAGATTACCATTTGAATGTCAAGATTTTTTAACCTATACATCCTTTTTTAAACAAGAGGATAAATTATTATATGCTTACATTGAAAAAAAAAACCTCCCATAGAATAAGAATACTACCGAAGAGTATAACACAAAATCAAGTTATCCAAAATGTTTAGGACACAACAACAGTATCATACCTTTTTGTTATGTATCAGGTTGGAGTGGGTTTTTTAATCAGTTTAATTGTGAGGAAGTAGGGAGGACTGCTCTATTTTCCCTTGACCAGTACAAGTTTTCATTCATAAAGTAACAAGGAACATTATCTTTGTCAACAAAAGGAACTACTATTATCACAGGCTGTCATCACATTGCAACAAGAGTTGGTTAAATCTTGTTTCAGTGAAGTGTGCATTTTTTCACTAGCCAAGAACTTACGACCTTTCAGAAGAAAACATGTATAGTGTCAATATCACAAGGAAATTTATGAGAAGTATAGAAGGTTATTTTTAAGCTTGCTGTTGACATTTTCTTCCATTAAAATTTATTTTAAATGTGCTTCTATTTAAAAAGAGGTTGAACATTCACACCAGTATAGACAAAATTCTTTAGGAACTAGATCTGTCATTTTTCAACTCTATTTGTCAGCTCTATACATCAAACAACACTTGCAGTCCCTCTTTCAGCAGTACCTCAATATCAGCCCAAGCACGGCTAATCAGAGCCAGCACATCCTAACTGATACTCCGCAGGGAACATCCAAGGCACCAAGCAAATTACCAAAGGAAACGGACGGACAAACAGCACGGGGCGCTCCTCCTCCCTCCACTCCCAGACAGGGAAGCGAAGCTGCTCAAAACAGTACCAATCCTGGCTAACTCCCACAATTCTCTTTTTCCTCTCAAGTTTTACTTCCTCTGCACTTTTTCCCCGGCTGCCGTGTAACAAGGCCGAGCTCCGCTCTCCCCTCGGTGCAGCTGTGCCACGATGGATTTCACTGTCAGTGTTGCGCAACCGCGCACACCAGGAGCGCGGGGAAGGGCCCGTGTTCCCGCCCCGCGTTCCAGCGTGGCGGCTCCCCAACACAAGTATCGCCTTGGAGCCGCAT
>VZTF01004668.1:0-44019 GCA_013397755.1 Cnemophilus loriae
CTGCACCCTCCTGCCTTCACAAGTGATAATTATGAGCCTGCCTGGCTGCCCAGAAAAAACAGGCATCCGCCATTCCAGCTAAAACACGGCTCCAGTTCTAATCCACTGTTAATTAAAAAGATTTTCACCATAGGTTCCATCAACCCCAAACCTCTTTGGCTTTTTATCTGCACAGAAGAAGAGGAGGGGAATAAAAAAAAAGCTGTCTGTAATGCAGATCATTCAGAGATCAATCCCTCTCCCCTCGCCAAACTCTTTAGCAAAAATCACTGAAAGGCAGTGACTTTACCCCTTCTTCTGCACCCAGCACTGCGCAGCCGCAGGATGGGGGACGCTGGATTGATTTGGTTTCCCTCTAAACCCCTACGACAGCCTAAGGTGGTTTTGTGTAGAAGCAGAGGCCTGATTTAACAGGTTATAAAGCTCCACTGTTTTCTCACTATCGGCTTTATTGCAGCGCGTAAGATTTTTAATGAGAAATAAATTGATAGAGATACATTACCACAGGGGAACTCTGATCTGCTCATTTGCCAGCTATAATGGCACAGACCACGTTTCTGAAATCCAGAGGGAAAAATGCACTCACGGTGTATTTATGTCAGTATTCAGCTGGAATGGGCACTTAAAGTGTCACCTGGGTGGTGAGGGTCCCTTGCAGTGATGCTGGGCAAGACAGTGGTAGTGGGATCAACACAGGTGATGCTCAGCAAGTGGCTTTGCCATGGGAAGCAGAGCCTGGAAAGCTGGAAGGAATAGCTCAGTTGCACCAAACCAGGGAGCTAATCACCCTTTTCACCCCTTTGCACCCACCCTTCGGTATCCACCGTGTCCCTGTGCCTTGGGAGCAGTTGAGGTGCATCCCATGGTAGAGACATCTCTGGCTGTCAGTATTTACATGAGCCAAATCCAGCAGGGAGCCCTTCACACATCACCTGCTGTGCCCCAAGGACAACATGGGGGGTAAACACCAGAACATACTGGTATTTCAATAAAAAAACCAAAAAAGGGAAATATTGGCATGATGGGAAAGTGTTGCCCTGTCCCAACACGAGCACTGTATCTTCATCCTTGTGCCGCCTTCTGCACAGCTCCTGTCTCTTTCAATCTCTCCCTTGGCATGGGCTCTCCCACCTTTCCTCCAGCTCCACTGTGCCCAAGGCAGCTTCTCAGTACCTGCCCAAAATGCCAGGACACACAAGGCAAGGGGATGGCCTTGGGAGGAGAATGATGGCAGAGCCCTTGTGACCACAAAGGGGACCTCGTGCATGCGGGGACCAGAGATGACCTCCATGCTGCCCCCAGATGTGCTGTCAGGTGAGATGGCTGCTGCACATCTGGATAAATCCCTCTCTTTTTTGCGTCCCTTATCAGGAGAGGCAGGTCAAAGCACAAATATTTCAAAAATGATGCCCAGGAATGCCCTTCCCACAGCCTTGCCACGGACAAAGCCCTGGATTTCTCTCTCTTTCTCCCTCCCACGTTCCTGCCCGCACGCTCCAAGCACTGCCGTTCCTACACCCACACACCACTGCTCTCCTGTGCCAGTGATGCACTTGCGCAGACTTACCTGGAAATTACTACTCTAAATGTGTATTCACACTTACATGGGTAATATTATTATTTTCAGTATGGAAAACAACTCCTTGCTTTTTGCCAGCTCCCACCTATCGCTTTGCAGGCTTGGACTGATGACTTTATCATTCGTCCATCACTTTCCACTGGGAATACCCCCCACTCCAAGAGGAGCACACAAATTACCTGGGAAGGTGGTACACATGTGTTGCCACATCTGACAACCCTCCTGATAAGACAATGGGTACAGGTTCCTTCTGTGATGCCCCCCACCACAGAGCTCTGCCCCAACGTGCTGTCTTCTCCCTGATAGCAAAGTGGAGGGATCCTTCAGTACTTAACAAGTGCTGGAGCAAATCAAGCCAAATCTCATCTTCTGCCCTTTCTTTGATTTCTTCATTGACTGTTAGGGGGAGAAGAAGAACAACTCCTCAAAGGTGAAGCTTTGATATTCACAGTGCTGGGAGAAATCCTGGTTCCTACAGTGATATTCAAGGAACTGAGGACAAACATGCATATCCTGTATACCCAAAGGAGAAAGAGAGCACTTAAACTATAGCAAAACAACTCTAGGTAGTAATTACTGTGCTTGTAAAATAATAAAGATCTTTATCAGCTTCCAGCTTGCCACTGACGGTTAATAATACACATCCTAGTGCTGTTGGACAATGGTATTGGGAGAGCTGTGCCTTGTGCTGCAGCATCGGGCTGGAGGAGGCAGCTGCTGGGCCAAGGGATGCAGCCACACCCTCATCCAAAGGGTTTTGAAACCCCAAGCAAAGCAAAAACCAGCAATAGACCTGAATTTTGCAAGGTGTTTATTTCTGATCAGAGAAAAGGAAGGTAAAATAAAGGGTATTTCGCAATGAAAAAGCAGCCAGGTTTCCCTCCACTCTGGGGTGGAAGGGTTATGTGTCTGCCTTTGGTTTGGATACAGCCCAGAGCTGCCAAGTGCTCCCAAAACCAAAGTGAACAAGCTTGCAAATTATGGCTGGCACATTCCTCTGGATTTTTTTTTTTCATTCTTGCTGTATTTTCCAGGCAAGCAAGAACTGGCTCCTTCCCCCTCCACAGTCCTGGCACTTTGCACGACACGATTTCCTCACCAGGATTTCCTGGAAACACACACAGACCTAAGACAGGGAGGTGGCTGCAAGATGCTTCCAACATTTTTATTCTAAGAGCATCCTTTTGCTGTGTGCTGACAGTGGGCAGAGCACACATGTGGCCCGGGGAACACCCTTCCCATCGCCCACGCTGTGCTCTCAGACTCTGGTAGAGCATGGCTTTTTCTTAGCTAATGCCTTGGGTATTTTCCTAGAGAGGAGCTAAGGGCTGTGGAATGAGCTGGTAGCTGAGGGAACAGAGTACAACAGCTCATCCTGTCTGGAAAAGGCACACAGTGTTCAGAAACTGGCATTTTATAGCCTTTAAAATGGTTCACTTCTGAAACTGCTGCAGCCACTCTCTTATGAATGGAGAAGGACCAAGAGAAATGGCTCAGACCTGTCAGGAGGGGAAAAAAACCAAACCTAAACCCTCCAACTCTCCCTCCCCAAAGTACCCTCCTTAGCTTTAATAACTCATTATCGTATTATGAGGCGAAGGCTCACAGGATTATGGTATTTAGTAATATTATAATGGATGCGAGCCAGCCTTCCAGAGAGCTTTTTGTATTCCTGCTTTGTGCTGACCTGGCCTTGGACCTGGGGTTTGTGTGCCACTGTGCTATCAAAGACAAACACTCCCCGCTCCCCATCAGTAAATACACATGCATTTAGTAAATACATGCTTAGTAAATTATATATATGTATATATAAATAGATATATATGTGCAGCACAGGTAGGCGGGAATTTCAGAGCGTGAGGTTTTCTGGCTGCTTCCACTCAGACAAATAGATTATACAATCCTTCAGCAGCAAAATAAACAGCTTAGAGCAAACAAGAGGCTTAGTGTGCCAGTACTTCATATTTTCTGGCTGGGGCTGGCCACGGCTGAGGCCACCGAGCCTAGCCCCTGCTGCTCCCTCTGCACAGCCCAGAGACCTGCCCTGGTTTCAGCCCTCTGGGTCACCCAGCACCGTGTGCAGCTGGCTTTTCCTTTCTTTTGCTTCGGTGCACTATAGACATGGGCAGTTTCTTCTGGCACAGATCAAAGCAGAAAGAATAAACTGGATACTCCTGTGCTCTGTGTGCAGAGCCATCTTCGGTTTCACAGAATCATGGCTGGAATTGGAAGAGACCTTGAAGATCATCCAGTTCCTCCCCCTGCCATGGACAGAGACCACTTTCACTAGGCCAGGTTGTTCAAAGCCCCATCCAACCCGGCCTTGGTTCCCAAGATGAGTTTTAAGCACTCCCAGGTATCACCCGTCTCTTCATCCCTCACTAAAAGGACACTAAATTCACAGGAGAAAACTGTACCTAAGGCTGTTGAATGCACAAGAAGGCAAAGCAAAAGAAAACATGTTTTCCTCCACCTTTTCTCAATTATAGCAGCAAACAAGTTTTCATGCCAGCAGAATTAGAACCAAGACCAAAGGCATCGTTTTAATGTGAAAATGAGAGACAGCTTGGGTGGTTTGCTTTGCTGCAAATATGTAGATGCATTTTTGCAATTCCAATTTAATTTCAAAACTTCCTTTCTCTGGAGGAGAGCGCATCCACATCCTACCTGCCCTACCCAGCACACGGCGGCCGTGCTTCCTCTCCCAAAGCCAGGGAAGGTTTCTGCCTCATTAACACCCTCCTCCTGCCCTTCCCTCCCTTGGGAGTCGGAATAGATGACTTTTGAAGGTCCCTTCCAACCCAAACTGTTCTACAATTCTTTGATTGCCACCCCATCACCACCAGCTCTCACTGATTTCACAGGTCTGACATCACCCACGAGGCCCCAGGGCTGCAGCCCATCTCCCATCACATGCCATTTACGGGAACACCTGCAGCTCTGCTGCCCTTTCCAAGAGTTTGGCAGCACTACAGGAGCAGTCAGACAAACAACTATCCCCATTTCTACTGAAACAAACACAAATTTTTAAATTCCAGCAAGTAATCCTGCATAAGAGGGAAGGACTATTGTAGCACGAGTGAGAGGAGGCTGCGTTTTACTCTTTTCTCCAGCACTTTCACACCAGCCCTCTCCCAGCCACGTTACTGAATCAGAAACATCCAGCTTCATCAAGGCTTACTTTGTCTAAACAGGATTTGGGGTCTCTAAGGGCCGCTGGAGAATATCATGTTTAAAGAGAGATGTTAAACCTCAGGACAATAAGGGATGTGTTAATGCACTGAGAGCCAAGTTCCTTCGCTGCCACTCTCTTCTTCCCAGACAAAATTACACAGATTAAAAGAAACACATGAGAACTGGATCACCCCACTCTCTTGCCAAGTGATCAAATTAACTTCCTACAACCCATCCCAAATCTTACATTTCACACTTGTGAACTCTTGCCAGGAAACACAAGAAACTATTTCCTAGCGGGGAATTAAACAGTCCCAGCGGCCAAGGACGGAGCCCAAAGCCAACGCCAACACCTAACGCAGAGCATGGAACGGAGCAGAAAGAAGCAATACCGTGAAATTCTCCATGAGGACAATTTATAAGCAATGACTCCCCTCTTCTGTGCAAGCAATCCTCTCACAGCTTCAGCTTCCTCACAGACAGAAATAATCTTCCACCCCCTCAAAAAAAAGACTTTCATGGGACATGGGCCAACTTAAGAACAAGTCCAGGAATAAGGAACTTTTGAGAAATTCGCACTGGAAGAAGACCACTAAGATGAAGCCCAGTGAGGAGGGTCCAGCCCTACTTCCCCACCTCATCACCTGTTGGAGGAGGAGGTGGCACCTTTCCCAGCCACGCGCTGTAAAGCCAACAAGACACAACCCCGAGATCTGTTTCATGCTGGCTCCCTGGCCAGTCAGTACAGAATATTTTAGACTTCAACGAGGCTGTGAGATGCCTCTAGACCCCAGCCTGTGCAGTGTTTATATGCCATAATGGCCCTCCCCTCTGCTTCAAGCCTCCTTATGTAGAAAAACCTCCAGTGAAAGCAGTGGGAGGCTCTTAATCGCCTCTGCTCCAATCAATACAAACAGTGCTCGGCAATGCCAACCACCACAGCGAATGCTGGCTCCCCAATGGCACGATTTCCACGTTTTCTTACTGTTTCCACTGCAAAAGAAAGCAGGCAGAAGGTACTGGATCTATTGCTTCCAGGATGAGCCCACCAAACTCTGCAGCTGAGGACTTAGACCCAAGCTGAGCCAAGATTTATGTGGAACCATCCAGGATATCAACGACCAGCCACTGCTTTTCTAAAGGCTGGAGAGGGCTGACACCAATCCCTGCATGTGCCCAGCTCTCTTCCACGGCTGGAATAATAACAAGGAAGCCCTGGGAGCACTGCTGCCAGGCGGGATGCAGAGGATCCAAGTTACTCCTGCCCTTACATGAACCGCTGCCACCGACAAACCGAGCTCGAGAGGACTGACCACAAGAATTTTGATTTAATGCCATCTGCAAAGCATCTGAACTTCTCCTCAGTGGGAGGCATGGCAGCTGGAATTTCCAAAGACGCTGGGGCAATCTGAGCTCCCGGATCATCTTGGTTCCTGGGATACTTCAGAGTCAGCCATAAGCCTGCTTAACTCGAACAAAGCACAAGAGAAGAGTCTTCCCTTACATCACAAAATCCTACTTCAGACCCTGGGAAAACACAGCAGTGCCAGAAATGTATCTGAAAAATCCAGGGTTAAGCAGTTCTTGAGGATGGTACTACTTTTATCTGAAGCGAACACTAAATTGTCTTTAAAAAAAATATGTTAATTGACAGGGTTTCACCAAGTTTATTAAACAGTTCTCCCAGGCTCTATCACACGCAAGTCCTTAGCCCTGCAAGTTTCTAAAGGGCTTCCATTCAGTAATTACAGCCTTGCCTATGCTATTAGATGGCCCGTTATCCTCATCTGACTCTCCTGTTCTAATTACTGAGATCATTTTAACAGGTAATTTGGCGTAGCTGTCATCACCTCCGAGTTTAATGTGCCTCCATTCACAAGTGCCACACACGTGTGTTTCCCTTCCAGCCCCCAGAGCAGCCCAGAGGGCCACGGGGGGGATTTTCTGGAGCACCCCAGGACCACGTGTGAGGTATCAGCATTATACACCCGAGCAGGGTACAAGCAAGACAAACAGGTGGCTTCTCTCCAAATGACTCAGGATAAGGTGTGGGATGCCAAATTAACACAGAGGGATGGCAGAGAAGGAGGAGCAGACAAGGCAATGCTGCTGAGCACAGCAGTGGCAGCAGATTAGACTTGCAACAGACCAATCACAGATATATGTTAAGAAAAAACGTATCAGAGAGTCATAGAACAGTTTGGGCTGGAAGGGACTTGGGAAGCCCTGGCCAACCTGGCCTTGGACACTTCCAGCTGTTGTTGGCAGCAACAGCTTCTCTGGGCAATGTGTCCCAGGGCCTCACCACCCTCACAGGGAGGAATTCCTTCCCAATATCTCATCTAAACCTCTGTCAGGTTAAAGCCATTCCCCACTGCCCCACACACACTGAAGGACAGCAGGGACCTGCTGCTCTGGGAGTGGAAGAAATCCCTGGATGAGCCCACGTGAGCTTCCAAGCAAGGTCTGAGTCTGAGCGGAGCTGCCACAGGGTAACCATGAACCTTGGCAAGCCAGAGCTCTGCCTGGGACCTCGTTCCCCACCACTCCTCCTACCTGTGGCCTCAGTGAGTGCTGTGTGGTTTTCCTTCTGAACCAGGACTCTCTGAAAGCACTGGAGGAGGACATGGACTTCAGCCAGGCTGCAAAGAGCACTGGGCTCCTTAATTACCTCTTTTCCCGAGCTATGCCTGTTTGTGCATGGCTATATCACGAAATTTGTCAGCATTAACAATGTAGTCCCCTCCAGAGACCCATTCACTTAACAGGGCTGCAAATGTGATTGGTAAGAAATTAATTTAGGGTGCAGCAATATATCAAAAAGGAGATGGAAATAAAACAAGAACCCAGCCCTGCTGTAATGGGAATGTCAGCTGGCCAGGGCATCAGCAGCAAGACCATAGTCATGATAAAAACCATGGAAACTGCACCACAGTCATCTCTACAAACCAAATCCCAGAAAAAAACCCCCAAATCAACCCACACTTCAATGGTAATCACTGGGTTAAAGTGGGATCCAAAGTTTAAAATGCCTCCTTATGATACATTTCTAAAGGCTTTCTTTAGGTTCTAAATGTATTCATTCTCTGTTCCACATAAATCTGGGCTTTCTTTTTAATCTCCTTATGATATCGTGGGGGAAGGATTCTCATTTCATAAACTGTGCACTTAAGACAATAGCCAACAAAACCCAACAGATTTTCATACAAAGGACTTCAGAAGAGCTGATGAGGAGGAGATGCCACAAGACGAGAGGAGGCGGAGGACTGCAGAAGAGGCTTTCCAAAGCAGAGGAGGTTACGCAGCCCACTAGGCCCCAACTTGCTTGGAAAGCAGTTTTCAGACGGGTACGAGAAAAATAACAGAATCAGAGTTAGCTTGGAAATTGGCTTTCTTATAAGCTCAAGAGAGGGGAGAAGAAAAGGCAGAAAGGCTGAAATCCCAACCAGCAGAACACAGATCCTCCTGAGGGTGCCTCTGAGGCGTCCTTCACTGAAGGGGTCCTGCCTGTTTTGGCACAGAGGGACAGAAATCCCTCAGCCTTGCAGAGAAGCTCTGGAGGGCCCAGAGACAGCAAGAAATCCCCTTTTTTTGCAAGAAACTAGACTTAAAATCCAACCCAACTGTGAGTGGTGCTGAAAGCACCTGGCAGCTCTACAAACCAGCCCAGGTCCTGCACTCGTTTGTGCCTTCAGTCCTGGCATTTGGCAAGGAAACACCATAAACCTGTCCCAGTGATTTACATCCCTGCTCCTCCTTCCCCACCCAGCTCACATGGAACATCTGAAGGGTGCAGGTCTCCAACAAGACCGGACCCTGGGGGACACCCACACAAACAAACCCATCCCCGTGTTTTACAAGAGATGACGAATTCTTCTTTCAGAAGAGGAACTGAGTAGCCTTCGTGGCTGCTGTGACTCTAAATGCTTGTGAGAGAGCTGCCATATGGGCTCAGATTTATCACTTGTGTTTCCTAACTTGCACATCTGTTTTCTATAAGTAGCTGTCCAAGTCAATGCATCTCCCCTTTCCTCACTAACCGCCCACGGAGCTTTTCAAGGACAAACCATCGTTCCTTTCAGTGGTTATCTGCTCAGTGGGCTCCACCGTGTCACCTTAACAACCTGAAGTGCTGCTCACAAAAACCCAGAGCGGACCCTCCAAAAGAAGGGTAACACTTGCAGTGGTCACTGGGGGTGGGTGTAATCAGGATTCTGAATGAGAAGAGAGTGATCTGTTCCCATCAGCAAGCCAGGAAACTCCCTGCCAGCTCCTCAAATTTCATTAAAGTCAAGAAATTTATTCCCACTGCCCTGTGTCAGGACACCTCCTCCTCAACGGAAAGCTGAACAGAGGAATCTGAGAGAAAAGGGGAATTTTTCCAAGGTCAGAAGTATTGGGAAAGTGGCACAAAGCCAGGGGGGTCACGAGGAACTAATGAGACTTCCCAGACCCATCTCATCTGGACATGAGGAATGTGTGGCATGCAGAGGGCAGAAAGGGCCATCCCAGATGCGGGAAAACTTGGTTCCTATGGATGGCCACTGGAGCAACAAACCCTTATTGCTTTGAAATTTTAATGAAGAGCCAATAATTTCTCTTTCTTCCTGAAAAAAATAGCCAAACCAAAGGTGACCTCAAACATTTCTCTGCCAAAAATGCTGTGTACAATCTCTCATGCCTTCTTTCTTCAGTGTTTACAAGAAACCTACCAACTTGGTACTGAAGGGCTGGGATAAACGGAATAAAATAATTGAGAAAAAAGACCATGAAAGGAAACAAAAAGCATCTACTAGGAAATTCCTGCTCTGAAAGTTAAGGGAACAGCTCTGCATGGCCCACCAGGCTTCAGGGCAGCAGTGTCACTGGGTTTGCAGAGCTGTGGGGACAGCAGCATGAACCACACATGCACGGGCAACGTGGTCCTGCTCCAGCCACTCCATCATCCCAGCCTGGCCATGGATCCGAGGGCAATGGCTGATTTCACGTCACTTCAGTAGCTCAAGTGACTTGGAGACGAGCAAGATCAACGGAAAGCAAGGGTGTCCTCTCGCCTCCCCAGGCTGTGAGGTGCTCTCAGGCAGGACGTATTTTGCTCCAAGACAAGTGCAATTAGGCAGTAAAACCGTTTTAAAATAAATGAATATTCTCAGCTGTTAATGATGCCCTTCAGCAGAAGTGCCTAGAGTGGGCTATTACCATCTCCAAGAGGAACCATGGGCAGCCCCTCAAGGGTTAAAGAGCAGGGAGGCTCTTGTGGATGCAGTGGGGAGATGAACAGTGAGTGTATTAAAAGTGATAAGAGAGTAAGTGGCGGCTGAAACAGAGATTGCAGAGGATATTTGAGAAGAAATTCTCCATCCACAGAAGAAAGAAAAGGTCAGTGAAGAGAGACAGTGACTTCTCTAAGAAATGGCACAAGTGCTTTCCTGACACAAATATTGACAGCAGAGACAGATACATAAAATTTATTCATCTCCCTGCCCTGATAGCATGGAGAGACAAGCACCGTGTGAACTGGGGGACAGAAGAGAGGAAAAAAGCAGGATAACTGAGCAGGTAATCAAAGCCAAGGGCCACTCGAGGCAGGCAGGAGTCAGCCGAGCAGGACACCACTCGTCATTTAATATTTACACTAAAATCCTGCCTCTTGCTCCTGCACAAAAAAAAAACAAAACCCAAACAAAAAACCAGCAACAAAATAGGAAATATATCTCAAAATGTCTCTGAATTCACCAAACGGCACTGCAACAGATTAAACCATAACAACATAGCCCAGAGAGGACAGACAAAATATTAAGTAGAATTAAGCTTTAAAGGATGTTATGGTCCTTGGAGAAAAATGAGCTCAATTTCTTTTATCCTTATGTTTTACAGCAACTTTAAAAAGCCTCTTCTTCAGAGAATGCTCAGCGGTGACTTTAGACCAGGCTTTCAGCAGCTGCCCCCCTCTCTTCTCTAACATATATAATTTAAATTACAGTGGTCACAAACAGTATTTCCCTTGCAAGAGCTTTATTTCAGAACACTGTCTGCTGCAGTAGTGGCAGAAGAATTTATAATCTGCCTTTGCCCCTGAAATGTAGATTTACAGGAAGAGCCGTTTATTTTTATTCCAGACTAATGATTCGCTCTTTCCATCAATGCATTTAATTCCTTGAAGAGCTCAGTTTCCAGAGTTATTTCGCAAGTCTTCCTCCTATTTCTCAGTTAATTATTACTGACAAAACAGCAAAATGTGAAGTGCTGCTCTCACTTTGGACACACTGGGAAGATGTCCCACTGCTGCTGGGGTGGGGGAAGATGGAGATTTGAAGGTATCTAGAGTCACCAGCCAGGTTTTCCTGCAAAATGATGCTCTTCCTCCAGCATCAACAGCAAGCCCACAACATTTTTCTTTGAGAAAGAAAGGAAGAATTAATAAAGCAGCTTGTTTTCTCCTGCTGGACTTCATGCACCGAGGGAAAGCCGCCTCTCCGCTTTCTGCTACGTCTAGACACTTCTGTTTTGTACCATCCCAGCCTGACTTGCCCATCAATAGTCTTTAAATATTGAGGAGGGCTCCCGCTGCCATCGCTGCTCCTCTTGGCCCATGCGCCGCTGTCGGCGACGGCCAAGGCCATCAAGCAGAGGAGGTGGCATCTGCCAGCTTGGGTGCAGTTGCTTAAGAGCATGGTGGCAGCCCCCAGGAAGCATATCCAGCCTATCTTGAGCCCTTAATTATTAATAATATTTAGACAGCACTTGCAGAAGTGAGAGAGACAGCCTCGACCCCCGCTGTGCGCCACCGCCAGACCTCGAGCAGCTCCCGCGCCGCCCCGCCGGCTGCACGGCTCTGTGCTCGTGTCCAACAGCTATGCCAAGCTGGGATCAGGGATTAACTTCTCAGCATCAAAAGGCACCTCTCGCTTTGCTGGCTGAGCTGGCAGGGAAGCCTCGGGTGGCACTAAACACGCTGTTGGGGGAAATCAGTGCCGGGGTTTTGGCTGCGTCATTTCGCTGTGAGCCGAGAGCTGAGGCTGTGAGCAAAGCCCCGAAGGACAGCCCGGCACTGGGCAGCATGAGAGCAGGTCAGCAAGCCCAGGCACAACAACTGGAAATCCAGGTCTAAGCCCCATTCTTCCTTACAACCACACAGGATGGTCTTGAAGAAACTGAGCAATTGCAGCCAAGCCTGGATGCAGCTCTTCCTTGGTCTTTAGATGCTGCAGCACATGGCCAGGCACTGTTTGGAGCAGTGCTGATGGATCCAGCCATTATTTCAACCACCAGCTGGGGTTTTATTTACCACACTGGGAGGTTTCTCTACCCATTGAGTCCTGGCAGCTTTGCTGGTGGCTCTTGGCTTCGTCTCCTTCCCAAAGCCGAGCTCTGCCTTCCCCCCAGTCACAGACCATTCTCCTTTCTTTGTTCCTGGAGGACAGCTTTGTTCTCTGCATAATAACAGGTGATTTAGCAGCTGTCACATTCAGGAGCTGGAGGATTTGAAGGCAAACTCTGTTGAGTAAAATGGGCTCCTGGAATCCGTCTGGCTTCCACATCCACCAGAGACAGAGGATGACAGAGAAGGCAAAACTCACTTCTATGGCAGGAAGACTCCACTTGTCCACACACTCAGTTTACAGCGCTGAGCTCATACCCCCAGCCCTCCACACAGAGTGAAGGATGCTCAAAACCACCCATGACAGATGCACAGGTCTCATCTGAGGCTGCCCAGTGCTCACTAACAGTTATTTGGGCTGCTATAATGACATCTCCATTCCTTGCAGAATGAGATGCCACAGCCAATACTGGCCCCCAGGCCCGTGTGCCTGGATGGACACACTGCTCACAGCTCTCTGCTGCATCACCATCCTCGGATGTACCAGCACCTGCCTGCAGACCAGAACCAGCCACGCTCAGCATCACTTGCATTTTTGCAATAGAAGAAAATAAGTAGAAAAACAACCCACAAGTAACCCGGTAATAAACAAAAAAATAACTCAAATCCACCGCGTTATCACAGCTGCCACACTCCACTCCAGCCAACTCCAAAATCCCTTCCAGTCCCAGTTTCTCCCTCATCCCTCTACATCCAGACTGACACTCCCACCCTGCCCCTGGCATGAGCCCCAAAAATGTAAAACACCCAAATATTTCAGTTTCTCCATAATTCATGGACAAGCAGTAAAACACAACGAACAAGTATGAGGAGGGATGGAAGGAAGACACTGATTCAAAATCAGCACAATACTTTTTCCTCTGGTGCCCAAGGCCTGGCATGCACTGGGTTATATTGATATAAAGGTCAGGGTCATTATGCTGCGGGCAGGATCCCACCAGTGAAACGAAGTAGGAATTAATACTCCACCAGGCCATGCTGAGGTGCAACACCAACCTGCAATGATAAAATTATCCAGCCAGTTTCACCCCCCCATCCCTCCCCAGACTCCCAGCTCCCCCCACCCCCTTCTCCCCCTCTCTGGCTCAGCCATTCCTGCATCTCCAGGCGATTCTTCTTCCCTTTTCCATCAAGCCAACACACAGGCAGGCATTTCATGGCAATCCCTACCCCACGGACAATGAAATTAGAAAGGAACAAAAGAGCAAACCTCGCTGCTCCATGGCCTCACGCTCGGCTGGGCAGACAATGGTCCCAGCTGCTTCCCAGGAAGCACCCAGCCACAATGAGCCCAGCTCCGGTGCCGAAGAGGGTCCTGGCTCCCTGGGGGCAGGAGGTTGTCACTGGAATATGCATCTCATTGGTTACCTGTCAGCTTTCCTGGGCGGTTATGAAGTACAGCCGCTGCCGGAGGCTATAATGGGATGTAATAACGAGGCAGCCCTTCCACAGAGCAGCTTTGATTAGGTGATGGGAACTGGCAGCATCCGCTGGCTTTTAAAAAAAACACAAGCTCAAAGCTGTAAAACAAAGGGATCGCCAGGAATGTGGCCACTTTTTCAGGCTAAGAGGGATGGAAAAGAGAAATAAATTACAACCTTCATTTCTTGCTCTAATCTCTCCATCTCTCGCCTCTTTGGAGGTTCCATCGTTGCTGTCCCTCTAGGCTCAGACATTATTTCCTGGCTCTTCAGGTATGCTAGAAAAATGACATGTTATAATACCAGGGAATTACAGACTGTGCAGGGGGAAGGAGGAAAACTCCCTGCCCCACAAATCACTGCCAACATCTCCTGTCAGCAGCTCGGGCTGCAGCCTGGGGAGGCACCTGCAAATTCACCGGGCAGGACTTTGCCATGGCTGGGATTCAACTCCCCACCTTTCACACGGGCAATATCTCAAACTCACTGCAAAACTCTTGACAAAAATATGACTGAATGTGGCTGCAGCTTGGTGACTCCAGACCCTGTCAGTGGGGTCAGTGGGTCCCAGCTGAAAAGTCTGGCTTTGAGCTAAATGCAATTTTTGTCCTGGTAACACATCTGACCACGTAGCACCTTCCACCTACCCCTGTTCCAGCACCACCGTGCCCCGGTTTCCCTGGCACAGATGTCCAAGCTGGCACTGAGACATGGCAGAGACCAGCAGAAAGGTATTTTTCCTCCCCACAGGCTAAGGAAAGCACGTGCAAGCAACATGGACATTAGAAAGCTCTGGGGTTTGGAATGCCACCTAGAAGAAATAAAACCTGACTATTAAAGCACAGGCTGTGGAAGATGCTATGGATGCAAAGGGTGCAAGGGCAGGGAGAAGAGCAGCGTGCAGGTTAATGAACATACCAACCCACGACTCCACAGAAAATCAAATTCAATCAATCTGTCTGTGAAGGACATGCAGCAAGACAACGGCTGGGAGAAAGAAGAGAAGAACCTGCTGGCTTGGCTTTTTCAGCCCAAAAAGGGTGTGGAAACAGGGTTACCCCCAACAAACTGGGATTTCCCTCAAGCAAGCAAATCTGCGTGAAGTTGTGATTACTTCCAAGCAGGTGTTGCTTGACCACGTGAGAACTTGCATGGGGCAAACACTCAGGCAGGCATGGGGCAGGATTTGGGATGGGGTTGCTGTGGTCAGGACGAGCATTCCAGAAGTAAAGCAGCATTTTGCAGGCTCAGCACAGCTCTCCCTTTCAGCACAAAGCCCATAAACAACGGCCCAACAGCTTAACAGGGCTGAAATATGACGGTATTCAAAGGGGATGTCAGGAGGATTAACAGCTCTGCTCCTTCCCGCTGAAGCCGTGTTGAGACTGGAGAGTCGATGCCGTGCTGAGAGCGTGAGGTTTTACATCTTCATTAAGCACCAGCCACCGCTGGGTTGGTGGGGGAAGGATTTCTCCTCTCCATGACCACGGTGGTGACATGAGGGACGGCTCCCACTCGGCACTGCTGGCACCAGGAGAGGCTGGGAATGGGATAACCACCCGTGCTCCCCCTTTGGCACCACATACCTGGGAGAGCATCACCAAGAATATTTTCTACCATGACTGAGGGAACCAAACAGGTCTGATGGTCATTAAGCCCAGTGAGGGCCCCTCAATGGAGAACTCATCCTACCAGGGCAAATTTGGACAGGGGCAAGTGATTACAGGCTGTTTGAACAGATGATAAATCAACACGAGAATAGAATAAGAAAGTCTGCTAATATTAGATAACAACAGAAAAGAAGAAACATTAAAAGGGCAAACAAACACAAAGTGCCATGATGTTTCCTCTGTTTGCCATGCAGAGATGGGGTTTCATGGCACCTCAGGACACCAGGCAGGGCTTTCCACCCACACACAGAACGCTTCGGGTGCCCACGCTGAATACTGGGGAGCACCGTCCCCGTCTGAACCTCAGTCTGCAACTCTGCTTCGTAAACTGCAGGCTTGGAACTTCACCCTTCAAGTGCATTAATGCACTTTTTAAAATAGAAGTGAGCTCAGACAATGGTTCCTATTTTTATGGGCTGATCCACCTGAACATCTGGTCACAACATGAGACTTCAAGCCAACTTTTCAAAATTGCAAAGAGCTATCCCAGTTCTGCACCACTGATTTGTGCTGTTTTACATGACATAAATATTTATACAATTACTGTTACTATCCTTCAATGACCAAAGTTATCACATTTCAAAGGATCTATATTTAAAGAACACAATACCCTGATGGAAATGCAGCTTTAAATTTTGAACAGCCATGTTCCTCCTCATGCATTGCACACACACACACACCGAGTCACTGGAGATGCTCCAGAGTTCCCATATTCTCCTCAAAGACACAGCAGCTCCTTCCACCACTCCACCTCAGCACCCTGCATCCCAAACTGAGCGTCCCTGGTGACACCTGGCTACCTGCCCACCATCACCAGGAGGGAAGGGCAGTGACAGCATCACTGTGAAAAACACAGATTTATAACAGCACTGGGTTTACCATCTTCTGGACAAAGCCAGAAGGAAAAGCAGTTTAGTTTTATTAAAATAAACTGAGGGTATCACTGCCTGTGAGATGGACGCATTGGTTTACACCAGTCCCAAATGCTGCTCTCCCATCTCCTTGGATGAACAGGACAGCTCCAGGTTTCCCTCTGTGAACCTGTTATTTCTAACTACCTGATATTTCAATACAAATTGAGTACTAGCTCTTCTTCTGTGATTTCTGAACCACCTTGCTCACCAAGTGATGATGCAAAATTAGAAAGAATAATAGTAAATCTAGATTAGGAGTTAATAAACTGGGATTAAAACACCTTCATAAATAATTTCACTCTCCCTACATGTGGATGGGTGTAATTACTATGGAAGAATAAAAGATAAAACTCATTTGGGTCAGTGCAACTGTCTTTCTTAGCAGGAGAAAAAAAACAAACCATGATGAATTATTAGCTATACAAATAACTCAAAAGGTTTTCAGGTTTAACACGGAAACAGCAGCAGAGAGAAATCAAGGAACAACCTCCATTGCTGTCCCCATCCACCCCTGAGGTTTGGTTTGTCCCTTTCCCCTCTTTTCTCCTGACTTAAGTGAAACAAAAAATAAACACATCTTACTACCTGCAGTGTGCAAACTCAGTCCTGACTGATCTACGAGTTCCTCTAGTAGGAGTAACACAGCTAAAGCAGTGGGGGAGGAAAAAGGACCAAGTGGAAAAACACATTTAGGGAAGAGAGAGGGAAGGAGAGTGGTGGAGGAGTGCTCGCTGTCCTCCTAAAGCAGTGCCCCACAGCTGCTCCATTCATAAATATTTCACCAATCCAAACTCAGCCTGCCAAATCTGAACCACTGCTTTGATGAAAAATATAAAAAGCCTTTTCCATTAGTGCTTTTGATGTTCTTTGCATACAAGATAATGAATGCAGGAGATTCATCTTCTTCCCCTCCTCTGTCCTCCCTCAGTTCAGTCTTTTATCTGGCCCAACCTCCCAAGGACACAGAAATCAGGATTTGAGCAGGAAGACAGAGCAGAGCTGTTGGCCTGTATGCATTTTCCATGGAATCTTAAGAGTCACAGAATCATTTTAGTTGGAAAACCCCTCCAAAATCCTCAAGCCCAACCATTAACCCAGCACTGCCAAGGTCACCACTAGCCCACGTCCCCTGCTGCCACATGTACACGTCTCTTGATTCCCTCCAGGGATGGGGACTCCACCACTGCCCTGGGCAGCTGTGCCAGGGCTGAACAACCCTTTTGGTGAAGAAATTTTTCGTAATATTCAGTCTAAACCTCCCCGGTGCAACTTGAGGCCGTTTCCTCTCATCCTATAATTATCTCTTGTCCTATTTCCCCACTGTTCTGCCTCTTTCCCCCTCAGGGGACAAGACAGCAAGGAAATGGGGGTACCCAAAGGTTTCTTGGATGCTGTTGGCACTTCACACTCAGTTTCCCCGTGGCTGGACCATATTGACCATCACAGCTCTACCAGGAGCTGTTCAGAGAAAGTTAACAGGAGTTTTAAAAGCCTCCAAAAGCATCCTACCAAGGACAGACAGATCCCAGCTGTTACCCCACTTTTGCCCACATGGCACAGCTGGCTCCAGCCTGGATTTTGCGATCTTTTATGGGAGGAAGCAACCCCCTGTGTCCTGATCTGGGCTTTCCTGAGCTCCCCTGCATTTTTGGGGAGCTCATTTGGGGGAATCTCAGAGGAGAAATGAATCCTCCTCACAGCTCAGCAAAGGAAGCGACGCAGCGCAGAGGCAAAGCCAAAACAGAGGAAGCAGTACGTGACCTTCTCCCAGCCTCTTAATGCTCTCAGGAACTTAATAGCTCAACATTTATCTTAACTCAGCAAAGATGTGCCAGGGATAAAGTATCCATCTCCCTGCACACCAGCTCCGGCGTTTCCAACCCGCCGCTGCTGAGCTTTAAATTGCAGCTTTTATCGCCTTCTCGCACTTCTGCTGTGCCACGGCATCCAAAGCAATTAAATCCAACCTATTTTTCCCGACTTTTATTCCTTGAAGTGGAGCTTTCTTGTGTGGAGCAGAGATTACAGGGTTTGGGCTGGATTTTGATTCACATTTATTTTCCATTAAGGACTCGGCTCCACTCGTCTCCTCTTCCTCCCGTGAAGCTCGCTACGCGCTCAGCAAACTCGGCAAATAGGAATTTGAAAGTAGTTTAAAGGAAAACAAACAGAAACTGATGCCTTGCAGAATTTTTGCAACAAGAGTCCTGGAAACACGCAAAGCATTTTAAGGGACTTGAAAGAGAGCGACGTCTTATCACCAGGAGTGGGATGCTAATGTTTGCAGGAGAGTTATTGCTGCGCATTAGTCATCCTCCTGGTTTGTATTTGTTAGAAATTATTAGGAAACCCATGACCCACCGAGCTGCAGGGCTTCTTGGCTGCACTAACGCAGCAGAAAACTCCTTGTGCCCAAGGGCTCCTGCTTCTTTGGGGCTGGTGGGTTTCCCAATCCCATTTCCTGCTCCATAATCCCAGCAAAGGGGAGGAGTGAAGTACCTCAGTATGTTTGGGAGACGCCCCAGTTTCAGGCGGAGGACATGGAGGCCTTGGACACTTGGTGGCCTCATGGTCACAAGTGGGGTCATCCCAAAAGGATCCACAGGGACACAGGAGAGCTCACACCTCATCTGGATTGTTTTAGAGCAAGCTGGGTTCCTCGTTTCGGAATCAGAAGGGATTGACACCTCCCAAGCACTGAAGATCAGTGCATTATCGTGCTCCTGTGCAGCAAACCAGATGAAAGAGCTGACAAGGAGATCCCAATACAGCACATGTGACCCTGGTGTTCCCCCACTATTCTGCACTCCTTGCACCTTTTTAGCCCAAATCTCCTTCCCACCTGCCTCTTTCACACTGACCTGTCTCTGAGCACAGCACTCAGCTGCTCCAGTATCACAGGGCAATACGCTGCATTTTCTCTGCTTGCTTCAAACTATGCAACCACAAAAGAAATTAGCTGAAAAATAACCTATTTCCCATCCAAACATCCATTTCCCAGAGGAGTTTAGCTTTTTAAATTATGCCACCTTCTCCCAGCAAACAAGCCCTTCTGAAGGGCAAGGATCAAGCCACTGCAGGGATGCAGATTTTAAAACCATTCATTATGCAAATGGCTCGTTTATTGCTGCTGAGCTGAAAGCAGGAATTCCAGGCATGCAAATAAAAATAGTTGGGAAGCAACAGCCAGTAAGTGCCTGATGGCATCTGCTGACTTGGGTAACACATAGCACG
The DNA here is from genome assembly GCA_013397755.1 of Cnemophilus loriae. Classification (NCBI taxonomy): domain Eukaryota; kingdom Metazoa; phylum Chordata; class Aves; order Passeriformes; family Corvidae; genus Cnemophilus; species Cnemophilus loriae. Next base: position 19,374 of record VZTF01004668.1, read on the forward strand.
GACCCTGCAGGCAGCAGCTTATGGTGGAGTTTCAAACTATAGGATGAAATTGGTCTGCAACCACCACCGGTGACTCCCTGGGCTCTGCAGGACCAGTAGCAGCTCCAGCTGGAAGTTCTGCCAGTGCTGCAGATCCTGCCATGCCCCTATTGATCCTGAACTCTTACTCCTCACAAGATGCCTGAGCTAAGCAAGGCTGAAATTCAATAATTCAGGGAGACTGGACACAAGGGGTAGAGCTAAGGTGTGAAGGGGTTATGGGAGATTTCACTGACAGGGTTGCAACAGCGCCAGAAGCAAAGCTTTCCCCAAAACCTTAATAAACATCCCGGGGCTGGGTGGGAACGAATGCTAATTAGCATCTGATAAAGATTCGGAGAGAGAAACTGGCTGGGAAAGGAGACAAAACTCAAAATTAGCCATGCAGGCGGGAAATTTTAAGCAGGACTATCCTGGGAACAGCCTGCCTCCACAATTCTCTTCTCACAGTGCCTGGAAGCACAAGGAGTGGAGGATTCTCCATGGCCAAGGATGAGTCTTTGTCCTCCAGGAACTGAATCATGTACAAACATTTCTGAGGCCCAGCGCCTTCCAGCTACCGAATCTAATTCAGGTCCAAGCCCTGGAAATGACCTGGCACAAGGTATCAGTTTGCATTGCAGCCATGGGAAATAATAAGGAATTTAAAAAGCAAAACAGGAACACTGAGCTGAGTATTAAAGAACCTTTCAAGTTCAAACATGGGGAAAAAAATGCAATGCCGAGCCAGTCCAACATCAGCACTCAAGGTCAAATGGAAAAAGAAATCTCTGTGGGTTTGCCTTTAACAGGCTATTGTTAGTGCCATTATGTTTAATATCATTAACACAGAATCATTATGTAAATTCTGGTTTTTAAGCTCAGTTGTTGCTATCACAAGTTAGTTTTAATCTAGAAGCAAAGTAAAAGCAGCTGGTGCACTGACCCAGGCTCGGCACACTCAGCATTCATTTTCTCCCACTGAATATAAGATTTGCTTGTTTTTATGTGCTCCATCCTTAAACAGCATCAGCAAAAATCCAGTTCAAAATGTGATACAAGTCTCACTGCAGTTTTTGCTGCCAAGTGACTGAAATGACAAGAGATCCCGGCAGGAGCTGGTCGAGTGTTCATCAACGAGCAGATTAATTGCTAAGACAGAAAGGTCCTGATACACAACCACCCGACAACAATTGGGTAATCACTCATTATGTGTCTATTACTCAAAGTCCTGGAACTGGCACGACACCCGAACCTGGAGCCACATCAACCCAAGTGATGACAAATATTGTTTCCTGTTTAAACAGCCAAGCTCAGCAATTTCAGACCCAGGAACTGAAAAGAATAAATTTACCTGAGCCCATCATTTCACAGCAATAGCTGTATTACATTTAAAAAAAGAAAGGTTTCTACAATGGAGAGACTGTTCCTGGCTTCCAACGAGAACATAAGCAATAATGTATGTGCAACAATACCACGATTGACCGTGTGTTTCAATGAGCATTCACACACACGGTCCTGCACAGATGAAGGACAAGTGCTACAGGCTGAATGGGCTCCATTGAGTAAAGCTAATTAGCTGGATAAGCATATGCAAGACCAGGACCTAAATTTGTTCTCTGCCTCCTGGGACAGTGATAACTCCTTTTTCTTGTTGTTGCACCACATAGACAGAACAACTCTAAGGCAACGCTCTAACCCCTGGCTGCCACAAAGCATTTTTTCGTGCAAAGGTGTTAAGGTTGGGAAACAGCAGATCAGGTGAAAGAAGACTATTGTCCATGCTCTTGTCAGGACTCATCCCTCTCAAGCTGCCATTAAACATTGCTAATACCCAGCCATGCATAACACCATCAAAATATTTGCTGTGATCAACCAGCACAACCTTTGCATAATGGATCTGATAATCCAGAGCTGCATCCAGCAAGACGAGGCTCTAATTTCACTGCTCTGAACCACATACTGCCACAGCAGAAGCCAGTCTGTTATTACAGCCTCGATCCCATGACGTGTACTTGCACGGTGGAGCTTTGGCACAATCTGTGCTCGGCTGGCTGGGCCCTGTGAGGCGGCGGCGATGGAGAACGGGAACAGCGGCGGAGCGGAGCGCAGTGCTAGAGGAATTCCAACACACATCAGAACAGGGATAACCTCCACCAGATCCCTCTGAAACAGGGCTTTTGCAGAGGACTGAGGTAAACACGCAGATCTTGTGAAACGGCTGCCCACGCCTTCCAAAAATGCAGCCCCAGCTGTGGCTGTTGTTTTCTCATCCCCAGCCAGAGCGCAAAGCAAATATCCCAAGGGAATAAAAGCAACCTGGCCACTGAATAATGCTCTGACCTGCCTAATGAGAGCACCTCAGAGCAAGGGGCATTTGCAGAGAGCTTGGGAAAGCCTTGCATGCATAAGGACAGGAAATGACCATCAAGGTCTTGATCCTATCCTGACTGGAATTACTGGCAAAGTTCCCACTGGCTGCAGGAATAGGACTGAAAAGGTTGCAGAGCACAGAGTCAGTGACAACAAAGGGTAAAAGGACTTAGCAGACACAAGATGAGGCACATCCTTCACCAGGTGACACAGTCGTGTTTGTGGCACTCTGTGTAGCATCACTGCTCCTCACACAGAGCCACGCACAACCTTTCAAACCCGACCCCAACCCCCAGGTCTGACATTTTTAAAAGATAAAAACTGATGCCAATTCAGGCCTTCCAATAAGAGTTGTGCCACTCCTATCTTCTTATGTTGTTATTTATTAAATGAAAAAGAAACACAACTGAAACACACAGTAACCAAACCACGTTCTTGCTACATTTTATTCCTTCTTTAATCTAAACATAAAGTCGTAAGAGTGGGATATTTGCTATAAGGAAATGAGCTGTCAAGTGATTTACGGTCTCGCTTTGTCTCCATCTCAACAGCTCCAAGTCTTCTCCAAGACCTATTTTCAGCAAGCTGTAAAAATTAGAGGCAATGAGGGACAGAGTGGGGAGCCAAGAGTTGAGAAATGTATAGAGCAAACTTACCTATGTCTTCATTATCCTAATGCACCTCTAACTGCTGGATCTGGGTACCACAGGGACAGTCAAAGTCAGCGTTATGCTGCCTCTACTGCAAGGTGCCTTCACACATGAGATCACCCGGGCAGGCACAGACCACAAAGGAGCAGTGGTGGGAGAAACATCCCTGGGTTTGGGTTTGTTTGCTGGGGTTTTGGTGTTGGGCTGTTGTCGGGTTTGTGTTGGGTTGGTTTTTATTAATAATGGCCAGAATGGCATAGTGCCATTATATACAAGGAACTCATACACTGTTTAGAGGGCAGAAAAGACCAAATTCAGCTGGAGTCAGCATAGGCTTTCCTTTATTCCTGGGATGCCTCAAACAGAAACCCACACACTCCTCCCATTTCTCTTAACACCTAGCTCAGCTATTAAATCAATAAAGGCAGTTGCCTGATTCACATTTTATTGGTCATTCCAGCCAAAACTATCCTAATAACTCCCCTTAACAAGAACCAAGGTCCTCTACTGCAGAAACTTTAATTTCCAGCACCTTCACTTGCAAATGATGACGATAATTACTCTGAGTCCCATATAGCATTTTCCATATGAGAGCTTTAAGAGCTTTAACAATGGGGAGTTATTACCAGAGCTTTAACAATAGAAAGTTATTACCAGCATCCTTATTTGTGAGAATGAGGCGCAGAAAGATCAAACGAATTGCTGAAGATCATTCAGCAGCTCGCTGGCAACTCTGAGAAAAGAACTGTAATCTCCAGACCTTCCATCCAGAGATGATTTGGACAGGGAAAAGAAAAAACATCCCTGAAGCACGTATGAAAAGGGTTTGTTTTTAAGGTACTGAAAATGAACTTTTTCAAAAGGAGCAGTGATGGCAAACAATTGAAGTTTGACAAAATTCTGAAAGAGATTAAATTATGCTATTAATTATTGCATAGGTGGGAAATGGATAAACAGAGAATGCATGTGCCTTTTGACCACTTTCTTATCCCCTTTGGGATGTCCCATGGAGAAACCCCAACAATCACATACCTTGTTGTACAAGCAATGTCACATTGAAGGATTAAAACTCTTTTCCCTCCCTTATCTTTCTTCTTCCCTTTGTTTTGGCCCCTGAACTGTTCAAGTTGACACATCCAAAATCAACAGTGAATTTTGACCATCTTGGCCAACACAGTTGGCTCAGAAGTATCAAACACACACCAAGTGTCCACGAAACTCTTCCTGCTCAGAAGTATTTTAGGAGAAAGAACAGACCTTAATCAGCAGAAGAACCATGGAGAAACAGAATATTTATCTGAGGCCACATCCTTAAACCAAACAGGATGAAATCCTCTGAGGCAGCTATTAAGGAGATTGCCCAGCAGAAAGGAAATTCAGCAAACCAGATTATCCCTAACAGGCTTATCCACTGGAAAAAACCATCAGAGCAGCAACAAGATAGTTTTGAGAGACAATTAATGAAAGGTAGGGGAGAGGGGAGATTGTTACAGGGTGACAAGGAGTGAAAATCATAAAATACAGACTGTCATGGCTGATCAGACATAAGGACATTACACGACCCATCACATGTCTGGAAGAGGAAAGGGAGTCAAGATGTTCACAGCGTCTTGTGTCTACGGCTTTGCCAGGGGCAGAACTGCTTTTATCTTCTTTAATGCCGCAAGAAGAAGAATTTCCCTGCTAGTTCTGTTGACAGCCATGAACTGGATCAGAAGAGCTTCCACCAGCACCACTCCACTCCTCCTCGCAGCCCAGCCCTCCCCTGCTCCTGTCCATGGCTACGCCCCACAGCAGAAGGAGGCGTCTCCTCCAAAGCATGATCCCAAATGTTTAAACCAACATCAAACCTCCAACAAACTGAAAATGGGTGAATGAGTAAAGCCCACCGGATGGTCTTGGACCAGAAATCTTCCCACTGCAGGAAACCACCACTCCTTGAGCAGGCCCACAATGGAAACAAAGAGCACAGAGCTATGGCTCTGCACTGCATTGCTGCTGGGATAACAGGCTTTCTCTTACAGAATTATTTTATGTTATTTCCAACCCAGACTCCTCCTAAATCTCTGATGTTGTCAGAGCACAACATCAGACAAGGCAGGTAACTCTAAATCTGTGTGCCCCCCTCCCTTACCTTCAAAGTACTGCTACCCCTACATGCTCCTCAGCAGTGGAACCAGGCAGAAAAACAAGAAAAAAATCCCACCAAGGAAAGGATGAGGGCTACTGGCATGAGAAGATGTCTGTGGCATCAGCTCTGGCTGAGGATGGGACAAGCAGGGACAGACAGATTAAGGGATCTGCCAGAGCTAATGACACAGACAACTTTCCACTGACTTCACTAGGCTTGGGACCAAATGCCTGTACAAAGAGCTGCACTCAAAAGCTATCAAGAAGCTTAATTCATTAGCATTTTTAAAGTACTTTTAGATCCTGGAGTGAAAGGCTATCGAAGTACAAAGTCATTTTATTAGTGATAACAGTCTAAGAACAGCAAGTTGAATCCTTCAGTCTAAAGCCTTGTGGCACAAATGGGTTTGTAACACAAAGATGCCACAAAGTCCTAAGAGATATTAAAACTTCCTTGCATAGACTTTTGCTAGATACTAATTTTCTAAGATTTCCTTTAACTCCACAAATTCTGATGGTAGTTAGTAATATTCATGCAGCAGGCTGGACTCAAACCCACTGAGGGAAAGCAGGAGGATGTAAAGGCTATTCCAGCCCCTGAAAGGCTCTTCTGGTGTTGGCAGAGCTCACGTGCTCCATGTGCTGTGTCAGGACCACGGGGACCCCACAGCTCTGAATTCCTCCCATCCTCCCGGGAAGCAGAAAGCGAAGCTGTCACGGGCTCTTTGCACATGGTTTTCCACAACTGTACAGGAGAATGGCTCCCAGGCAGTGCAAGAGGGCACAAGGCAAGAAGCTGGCATGGCTGCAGGCTGGCCTTGCATGCGGATACCCTTCTTCTCCAAAATAAAATCTCAAGCCTATAAAAACGTTGGCACCAGGCGCCGGAAGATGCAGCGTGTACTCTTCTATAATTTCCCTGGTGGAATAGACTTCATCCTGTTGCCTCTGGCCCCAGATCAAGCACAGCTTCTCACAGGGATTTTCCATTAGCCTGTGGCAAACACACTAGGGCAATGCGGCCGCTTAACCAACTTACACTTTGACCCACGTCTGCAGCAGCAGCGAGATCTTGCATAAACACAAGCCGTTCCTCATAGGATGTGCCAATTCCAGCACCACAGCCCAAGCGAACTGGGGCTGGAACTCCCAGGCTGCCTGACAGAACTGCAGTGGGGCAATGGAGACATCATTAGTCTTCTTTGCTTCAGCCCTGCCCTCCTGGCAGACCCTGCTGTCCCCCATTCGCAGTTGCTGAGCCCCTAAATCACCTCCACAGCCCAACAGACTTGAAACCAGGGGATGTATGGAAGCTCTCAGCAATCTTCCTCCTGCATCCATCCATCCTGCTTCTACTTCCATAAACCCTTTCCTTGCCCTGCTTTTCCACTAGGCTGTGAACTCACCACCAAATCCATACAACCATCACACCATTGCTCACAGCTGGATCTCCAAGTGAAAGGCACAGCTAGTGCCAAATTCAACCTCTAGCAGCTCGAACAAGAGCATCTCCATGACTTCAGCTCCCATCCTCAGGCAAAGGGGCTCTGGAAGCACACGCAAACTCCACAACATCTCTGTGGATACAGGGATCATCCATTAACAAGAGTGTCTTTGAACCACCAAGGAGCAGGAGCCCCCCTGCCACCACGGGGTGGTGCGAAGGGATTGCCCGAGGTGCGCTCACGGCACTGATAAATGCACAGAGCTTATCCTGACATTCCCTCTGCCACATTTATTTGCTCAAGAAAAATGTTCGGCATCTCCTTATCCCTGCTCATTTCCGATGTGGTTTCTACTTTCCCCAGGGTCACAGGCAGTGACAGGCATCCCTGAGGCTTATTTGTGTTTGGAGCCATCTGCTAAAGCAGGGAGGGTTGAAGGAGTCTACAGTAAGAAGGAGCCACCGAAGAGCACTGTGGTTTCCTTGGTAGGGGTGACCAAGTGACTAAAACTCATCTGGTTTATTCCCTCTTCCCAGAGCTCTGGTCTCAAATAATGCGATGGCTCAGCTCCAACAACATCATCTCTCCCAGCAGCACGGTTCGTATTATCTTGGACAAGGCAGAAGGCTGCAGCTCCAGGAACACATGCTTAATTACGCTGCAGCACACCCACTGCCTCCCTCGGTCTGGTTGGCAGGGGAGGGGGAATGCCGGGATGTTTCACCCGCCAGACATCCACACCTGACCCCCGACACCCTGCAGGTGCCCACTCTGTCCCCTCAGCCACCACATCCCTTCACTAACTGCAAATGAACTAAAACAGCCTTAATCCTGCAAACAGCTTCTGTATGAGGAGAGACTGGAATCGCTGCCAGCTCTGCAGGAGGGGGGAGAGGAGAAACCGTCCCCAGCACAGGGACAGTCACACAAAGGCCACATTGTCCCACACTGCAATTAACTCCAGGCGAAAAAAAAAAAAGGCCAAGGCTGTCTATTTGTGAAGGAGCAAGGCTTTTCTAGGACATATCCAGCAAACGGCAGGTCCCTGCCCTGCAACGTGCAGGATATTGCTTGTGCACCCGAAACACCAGTTAGGGTACAGACCCCCGTGGCACCCGGTGCTGCTGTGTGCTCAGGGAGCTGCACTTTCAGTGTATCACCCCAAGCCTACACTGGCTGGCGTTTTTCTAATATGAGTTTTACAGGAGAAACAAGATCCAAAGGCTTTCAAAGCCTCTTTACAATTTGTCGGCACTTTCCTCAGGCTGGAAGGGATGAAGTTGTTGGGAATATCATGAAACAAGTGCCACATCACCTCTTTGAAACTCAAATAGCAAGAGACCACATCAAGTCTTCAAATATTAATCTGTACTTACCAACTAATCAGCACTGACAAAAATAACCCATCTAATTATCAGAACACTACCACCTAAATAATGAATTATATGCCTTATTAAAAAGTATAATAGATTAGAGGACGTGAAACAATTGCAATTAGTAAAACAAGAAACGCTGGGAAACAAAAAACCCTACAAGTGTGATCTGAATTGTATAAATTAATGTTCCAAAATAGCGACTGATCTCCACCGACACATCAAACGACAGGAACTTCTGAAGCCTATCACAAGCCAGTGAATGCAATGCACCTTGAAACTGCTGAAAACTCATATTAAGACACTGTCTTTGCTGCTCAGAGTTGCTTTGTCCAGGACACGTCCCCAGCCTGGGGAGGCTCGTTACTGGGAGAGCCCTTACTGGGATCGAGCCCACTTCGGTGCATGTAATTGCTTCGTTAAGAGGAGATGGGGTGGGGCACAAGGATGCTGCACACATAACAGCCAGGGGAACAAGGATGCCTCCAAGCACTCAACACAGGAAGCATTATCAGTTTTCCTTTAATATCACCAGGCCCCTCAGTGCTGCACATGAACCAGACTGAGCCCCTGCCCTACATAACAGCACGAGGTGAGGAGGGAGGTGAGGGACACACTCATGAAACCTGTCCCTCACTGCTCTTGGTCCAGCTCTCCATCCCATGTGTGCTCCCACGGACAGTGAGGCATTTCCCCATCCCAGAACTACTCAAGCCTATGCTTTTGGTGAAACACAGCCTGACACCATGTTTAGCCCTTTGCTCATTGACTCTGACACCGTTACCAATACAACACACGGATCTTGGGCTCTAACCTGACAGAGAGCAGGTTAGATGGGATATCGGGAAGGAATTTTTCCCTGTGAGGGTGGTGTGGCCCTGGCACAGGATGCCCAGAGAAGCTGTGGCTGCCCCTGCATCCCTGGCAGTGTCCAAGGCCAGGCTGGACGGGGCTTGGAGCACCCTGGGATAGTGGAAGGTGTCCCTGCCCATGGCAGGGGGTGGGATGGGGTGAGCTTTAAGGTCCCTTGCAACCCAAACCATTCTGGGATTCTGTGATCTCTGCAGAGATTCTATACCAGATGTCCATGGTCTGCAAGATCCTCCAAGTCCTCAACCTCCCTCTGCAGTCTTCAAACACCAAGGGGTGAATAAATCCCAAAAATGCTGTTGGCTTTTTTTTGCCAGGACTACTGCTGTTCCATCCTCTGCAGTATTTACCTTTCGAAGGCTTTAATGCTTGCTGCAGTCCTGACACCACTCAGCTGCAGAACACACTCCTAATTGTACCCCAAGGTATAGCACAGAAGAAAAAATGTAGCACAAAAAGAAACCAAAAAAGCTTTAGAGAAAAAAAACCCAAGTTGTTGATTGCAAAACATTTTTTAAATAAATAAAAGAAATCCCAAACTCTACATGTCTTTGAGATGGTATAATAGCACCTGAACAAAGGTCATTGATCTTTAAAATAACATCCTCCTTCCAACCCAGAAGAAAGATGATGAAATTCTTCTTCAGTTTAAAACAGCCTTTTAATCATTTGAGTGCTGTTCATGTGGACTAAAGGTTATGACAAGGACAGAGTAATTCACTTCCTGTTCAAAATTAATTTTATTTAGCTCAGGCCTCAATAACTAATGCCATTCCTTGTAAACACATCCCCAAATGTCTCCCTGCAATAACCTGCACCAACCTAAGTGAAGAAAAAGAGGCTTTTGGTTAAAAGTGTATCTCTTGTAGTGATCAATACACGGTAACTCACAGCTGGCTTTACAGCATTTTTCTTCTCACAGATAATTACTAGGTACCTTTATTAAAATAAAGCATTTTTTATTTTATGTTCTAGCATACTCCACCTTTCAGAAGAGGTTTTCCCTCAAAAGAATATGTTAACACTTCACACAAAAATATTTTGCATCTGAGCTCACTTTGAAGGGAGAGTTTCAGCTGGAGACAATTAGGAAGGTCAGGAACACAACCCAAAGAGCAGAGGGGAGGGGATGATGCATGCGCAAGGGCCGAGACCCCACTATATATTAATTTAACTTGGAGCATGTGGCTGTTCACACCAAAGCCTGGAACTAGTAGGGCACTTAAAATCTCATGTAGGAACGCTTGGATGTGTAGATCCTTCCAGAGAAACAGGTCACCCTTTAATTCAGGCATTTTGCACTATATTAGAAAACAAACATTTTCAATCCAAGCTGAAAATGAACAACTTCTTGCCTATTTGCAGTTCTGCCACCGAGAGTGTCAATGCATGGGAAAAAAAAAATCGACCAGAGAAGAAGTTAACTCCAACCCAAGGTGAAGCCAAGTTGTTTGTTTTCATTACTAAAACCCACAGAAAAGAAATGCAAAACACAAAACAGCCCAAAGCCACCAGTGAAACTCACATTCAGTTGGAGGATTTTCCGAGAGTAAATGTTTGTTTTTATCCCAGTGCACTTAGGTCAGCTTGAATTTATGTTAATACCATCAACAGAGCAGTGCCAAAATACTCAGTGCCTGACAACCTGTAGGTTAGGGGTTTTTTTAATTATTAATTTGTCCTGAATGTAAGCACCCAGCACTGCCCCTTTCACACCGCACACCCGTGTAAAGCCTGCAGCACCTACAGGAACACTGATTTTGGCCACAATCTGTGGAGACTACACACAGCCCAACACCCTCATTTATTCTAACAATTATTTTCCTCACTAAATCCCTAATCTCCACATTTTTGCCAGCTACCATGAGCACAGTGGCATCTGCTTCCCAGTCTGGCATCCCTTGCCTACCTTTCTATCCTAAATCACCGTCCTGCCCGATGTTTGCAACACCACGTTTATCACCAGTTGTGAATTTAATTAATGTGTTGTTTCTCCCTTCAACCAGATCATTAATGGAGTTGATAAATCAAATGTGCCATTGTACTCCATAACAGTGGATTTGTGATATTCCCCAGAGGTCAGAGGACACACAAACCGAGGGATGAAATTCACTGAGACATAAATACAGAGTCCTCATCTGTGACAGTCGGATACAATCATACTCCAGTGATGTGAGCATTATGTAAGAGAACTTTGTATCTGGCCTCTTCCACAGAACTGCCACAAGACCAACAGAGAAAAACAAAAACTGGCTGACAGTCCATTTCATACATTGCTTCTCATTCTCCTTTCATTTGTGCTGCCAGGTCAGTAATATTCACTTTTGTTTCATCAAAGCTTGGGTAGAAAAATACCACCAGGGCAGTATTTTTATTGATTTTAAATGAAGGATGGAGATTAAACTAGGGAATGCTCTGTTTGTTGTCCCTGAGACTGTCTGAGATCTCTTGCCCCCTCTTATGAGAACTGGCTGGATGGGGCTTAAAGCAACTTGGTCTAGTGGAAGGTGTCCCTGCCCACGGCAGGAGATTGGAATTGGATGATTTTTACGGTCCCTTAAAACCCCAACCAATCTCTGATTCTATGCTTGAGCTGGTCCCCACATGCTTACCCAATGCACATCACATACAGTCTCTGGCATTAACAAAATCATTAACAAAAGAAAAGTATCATGAGGTTGTGATGAAAACTAAACCCCAAAGCAACAGATAGCTACTGTCCACTTTGGACTGACCTGTCCAAACCAGCCCCACAACAGCGAGCCTCAGTGTCCACCACAGGTATCCAGCATGGCAACACCTGTGACCCGAGCACCCATCTGTGGTCCACCAGATCCCTCAGACACCTGGTGCATAAGGTTTTGCACAAGTGGCAGCTACCAGAAAGCATCTTAAAAATTAATAAATAAATGAAAACAACAAACCTTGTCCCTCTGCAATCACGCGGCTTGACTTTTATTTGTGCTTTTCTCTCAGGATTGTGCTGAGCAGTCTCTGGCTGAGGAGAAGTTGCCACCTCTGAGAGCAGCCACAGTGTGGAAGGTTCCCATGGTGAGCCGATTGAAATGCTAATGAACAGGGCAAGGCTGGGTTCAGACACCCGACAGCACTCACCTCCTCACCGCCTTCACCTGGAGGACGTCACAGATCACGGTTCTGGATGTAGGTCACAACCGCGAAACCCCAAGAAGGTGGCAGTGGATGCTCCGGGACACCAAGACCTGGCAGAAGAGGCTCCCTGGGCGTGTCAGGGAGGGGCACGGGGCAATGAGCAGTGCTGGGAACACCCTGGAGGAATGAACCCTGCTTGCAGGCACCTCCACATGTAATTTGAGGGAAGCACGGCAGGGCAGCCTTTCCCAAACACAGCCTTAATTACACTGGAATGGCGATTAGGGTGAGATTAGGGTGATGGGTGAGATCATCTCGCCCGCTGCCCTGGCTCACGCTACGGCCGGTGGGGAGAGACCAGCACCCTCTGAGGACTGTGCATCTCCTGCTGCGATGTTTGAAGCGTCTGGGGAGAAATGCCCTCGGGAGGAGCCGGTCCCTCCCCGTGCCCGCACCGACCCGTCCGGACGAGCCCCGCACCTGCCCCAGGGCTCGGCTCCGGCGTGACGAGTCTCGCCGTGGGAGCCCTGCCAAGGTTCGAGGGCTTCGCAATTAACTTTCACAACAAACCAAAGCCTCAAGAGCTTTTAATCTCCGAATAAGCAGGAGATGTGGGTCCCCGCCAAGGCTTTTGTGCCCTGGTTTATCGGCGAGGCGCTGATAAGGACCTCGCTGCTTTGTGTCTGCCTGAGCACAGCCGCACAACGGGAGCTCCGGTTATCCACCTTCATTTCCTCAGCAGGAGAGCAGGGAAAGGCACGGGGTAGCTGTGCAACAGGTTACAACACAGGCAACGTTCGCCTAGCAGTGCAGCCCTTGTGCAAATAAGCTTGAAAGAAATGCCGAAGAGCAAAGATTAAAATTCCTGCACAGGTGTCATCCTCTGCAAAAATCTGGTTGTGCTGTTCTCCATCGTAAAAAAAAATAAATTAAAAAACTAAAACTATAAAATACGTGTATACGTTCAAGATTTCATGACAAAGTAGCTGATCTTCCCTGCCAGCCATCAGTTACAAGAGGTGAAATAACTACCAAAACAAGCCCGGGCTTGCCTGAATAAACAGGCAGGAAGGAAATTGCTGTGTGCCGATCCCAGCCCGGCAGGATCCTCATCAGGATTCTCTGTTGGCAGCAGCACTTGTCACACAGACAGACACCGTGCTCGTGCCTGCGGAGTTCAGCGCCTGACCAGCACCTCATCGTGATAATACTTTTAATAACACCCAGAACAACTCTCCTGTGAGTAACGCGACTCTCCCGCACGCCCTTCCTCTCCCCAAGGAACGGAGACGCTGCTGCAGCAGCACACGAGCACACAAGGCGCTGGCCTTGGCTTTACCCAGAAGTATTTTGGGCAAAATTCAGAAAGAATTGGCTGGATATTGCCCAGGACAATACTTTGGCATCCTCCTAGACTTACTTTGAGCCTCAGCCATAGCATCTGTGGTAACCTATGCCTCCTCCTCCCACCCTTGTTCCCTGAGAGACTGGAATAAAGAGGAACCTTCATGTTTTTATCTATATTCAAAGTTTATTTTCCTTACCATTTTTTACTCATTTTCAACGATATAAACTTTTTGATGTTATTAATTACCAACTTAATCCTGCTTTCCTAATGACATGTACACAGATTTCCATAAGATCAGAGCAACTCTGCTAATCAGGGATAAACCCAGTGTACTAAAGAGGGTTATACTCTTACATTAGTCTTTCCTGTTGGTCTAATTAATGGTATTACCCTCTAAACCGTGCACACACACTTAAAGAAAGTTAAGATATGCTGAAAGAGTGCTGCAAAGGAACCAGAGTATATTTAATAACTTCCTACCAGTTATCTCCAGCACTATGTCCATCTACTTGAAGCCAACAATATCCATCTCTCTTCTTACTCCAGATACTTGGTTTGATAAGTGGCTTTGGCCATTGATAAAAAAGCATGAGCAAAATTATCTTCAGAGCATCACTTGATTTTTCTGCTTCCCCTCTCCTCACCAGATTGCCACAAGGGTATCAACACTCATTTGCTGATTCAAGTCCAGGAAAGATGAAAAACATCACTGCAGAATAAGCTTGTACTTACATCGGCAGAAACAACTGAAAATGAATTAGCAAATGAGAGCTACCTCACAAAAACTGCACTTCAGCAAAATATCCCCTAATTTGGAGTCTTTATGTACAGCTGCAACTAAAAGGAACCGGAATAAATCACAGCAAGTCTTCAAGGCTTGGATAATTTTCCTTCTTTGAGAGACTCCAGAAGCTCAGCTGCTCCCAGCTCAGAACACACTGGAGGATCCAACACCAGCATTTTTGAAGGTATCTGGGTGACTTCCAGCACCCAGCTGAGGTGACGCTGGGCAGGGCTCCTGCAGCAAAAATCCCAACCCCACAGCTAAAGCCCCTTATTTGTGTCTTGACAAGGGACAGGTCCCTGCAGCCACACAAGGCCCTCTCCAGCCTCACAGGCTTGACCCACACTGCGGCCAAGAACTGGATGAGGTCACACATGTTCCCACAGGTGTCGCACACCAAATTCTCTTAACCCTAACCCTGAGCCACCTCCTGGTGTAAGGATGGTACCAAAGGGTGGAAACAACCCTTCGAAATTGTAAGAACCTTGGCAGCAGCACCAAATCTCATGTGCCCAAGAACCAGGTGCATCAGCAGGTTGACAAGGGCCCTGAAACAGACACAGCCCTGCAAATTTACATCTCAAGGGTGTAAATACTGCTTTTACTGCTCCCAAGGCTACCCATAAAGGGTCTCACCATGAAGGATTTACTTGATTTCTCCCTGCACAATATTCCCATCCAATGGAAAACGCGGCCGTGCAGAGCCAGGTTTCACTGAACATCGTGATGAGGTCAAAGGCGTCCGTGCTGACATCACAGTATGGACAGGCTGTCACTGACAGCCCAGCCAGGCTGCTCCTCTGGTATTATCTGCATCGTTTACCTGCCAACAAGCACAGTTAATGCTTATCTGCATATGGGGTTTTAATCCTGCAGGGTGGTCATTACCACGGTATTGTCACGCTAATTAACAGGTAGAGCTCTCGTGGCTTTTTTATGCCTGTTTCCCCAACTAAAATAAAACAAATATAATCACAATCATACATCCAGGTTTTGCATCAGGCTATTTCCAGGACCTCCAATCCTGTCCATGGCAGTCCACCCCTGGAAGGAGAGGAAACACTTCAGTCCACGAACCACAACAGCATCAAAAAAAACCCAGCCCAAGATAATACAGCTCCATTTAAATGAAAAAAAAAAAGAAAAACCTTTAAGGAACCTACAAGGTGTTCAAACCTCTTTAGTAAAGTGCTTTCCATTAATCCTGCCACACGTGAAATGCTGAATCAAAGATGTTCAGTAAATGTGCCTATCAGAGGAATTATGCCCAAAAATCAAACTGGTCCCTAATGAGTGCACTCAGAAATGACAGCGATAAGCAGGGCATAGGAGATGGATTAAATTACATCATTTACCAAAATACGCTGGAAATGATGCATGTCCAAGGAGCAAAAGCACATAAAAAAGACCTCTGCAAAGGTGGCAAAATGCAAAGTGCTTTTCTGAAGGTTTGCCCTGCCTGAAAGGAACAGCAGATGGTTTTCAGTGCCACACTCGGAGCACCCGTGGCAGCTGTCCGGGGCCACATGCTCGTCCTGGGAGCCGCAGCCACTGCAGACCTTCACACAACTCCAGCAAGACTTGAGCAGCTTGTGAGCAACTTCTGGGAGCGTGAGTGAGTCCCAGAGCTGGAGCGAAGCCAGGCAATGACAAGGGCATGAGAACACGGGCAAGCAGGGCAAGGTGGCAGCTCATAAGCCCTGTCCCAGCACGCCCTGTTCACCCCGTTCTCTCCCTTTGATGCCTGTGCACTCAGCAGCTCCTAAACTGGGGCAGACAGCGCTGGGCAGCGAGCTGGGGACGTGCCCACAAGGGGACCCTTGGGACGAGCTGGTGAGAATCCACTCAGCTCCTCTGTTCCCAGGCTCAGTCCCAGTTCTGCCTCATCCAGCAGCTGCAACAACCCACCAAAAGGATCCGTGCACAGCAGCATCAGGACACCAGGGCCTTGCAGGAATCTGTCCTGAAGCCAACACAACTGCCTGGGTACCTTCTAGTTAATGAATCTTTCAAAGTCTTTGCTTGTATTACAATGTGCTACCCCAAAGCAGAATCTTTTGATATTAAATACAGCTTTTTCACAAAATAGTTGGCCTTTCTGTGGTTTGTCTATGAGCTTTATATTTTTAAAGGGTTCCCCCCCCCAGGAGCTGCACGGCTTTGGCCTCACCACCTCTCTCTGCTTTTCATGGAAATTTAAGAACCCCATTAATCAGCCCTCTCATCCTGAGCTGTCAGTTCTGGACCTCTCTCGACCACAAAAGGAGATCATGCAGGAAACTAAAGCTCATTTGAGCAAACCCTGTGTGGCTTTAAAACAAGCTCCCTTCCCAAGGATGACAAAAACGATCTTTGCGGATTCAATTATACGATGCAAATGTGGTGGGGAGCACACCGTGTCTCCACCTGAAATGGTTCCCCCGCTCCTGCCTGAGCCATCACTTTGGCAGGGAAAAAAATGACAAATTTGGGCAAACCCATTTAGCAGCTCTAGATATACTACAGGGGATATAAAAGGTCAAGGAATTAATGTTAAGAATCTGCAGTGGATAAAACAACAGGTTTTGCTGGAGCAGATAATGCAATAATTGACGAACATAAAAGCAAATAATTGGGTGCATTTAAGGCTAGAACAAACAATGATGAACACACAGAGAGAGAATATTTTACCATCACAGGATGAGGAATCTGTTTTCTGAATGTGCTGCTGTTACACAAAATCACACAAAGACGTTGTTCAGCCTCAAGCGAGACTCAAAAGCCCAACGAGTAACTCTGAGCTGGGCGCTGCTCATCCTCACACCCTTGTTGAGCAGTCACTGCAGAAACACTGCAGAGGGACAGGGCTCCAAGATAAAAACGGATCGCCCAGGGTCTCTCCAGCAGCTCTGCTGTGCCCAGATTGCGATGGCCCTGCCTGTGCCCTCCTGCCTTCCACATCAGAGGGCAGCTGCTCTTCCAAATGCAGCTGCATTTGGAGATTTTCTTACTGAAAATCTCAGTACAGTCCACTAAAACCTTTACAGCAGTCCTCCAGGTTTCTTCTAACATGTTATTTTTCCCCTCCTGCAGCTTAAGAGAGCGTCTAGACCATCTAAATCTTTAGCATCAGAAGTGAGTTCCTCAAATCTATTCCTCGAATCAATTTGCTTTGCTTTCCACCCCTAATAGAGCACCTGGAAAACAGGCAAACACTTCCCGTGCTTGTGCGCCTGCAGCAAATTTCGACCCACAACCATATCTTACAACAATTGGAAACATCCTGAAAAAAAATACCATTTTATGATGGCAGTGCAGAGACCACTCAAATCAGCCAAGGACCAAAAGCAGAATCTTACAAAAAGCTTTCAACTCAGCCCTGAAGGTTATAGGATACTCCTGTGCACACGTGAAAAAGCAGACAAGGCCAAAACTAAGCATTTTGGGATATTCTGCTGTTAAAAGAGAGCAAGGAAGCTGTTACTGGGGAATTAGCCATGGCATCACTGCTGCCCAGTCCCAGTACTGGGATCCCCACTCAGCTGATGATGGCCATGCTGCTTTTCCCAGTTAATTTCCAAGGAGGATGATGGACAGTTTAGTTAAAAGCAACAGGCTGGAGCAGTGTGGGTGCACTGCCAGCCTTCATCTTTCATCATCTCTGTGCCGTGCATGCTCACAGGCGCTCACCACTGGAAAACTCTCCAGCTGTACAGTGACTGAGGGAATAGTTGGCAAGTTCACGTTCTGGCTGAAATTAAAGAGTAATGAGAGTCCGCTTCTGCAAACGCCATGATTTGATAAGAATTAAAAGGCAAAGGAAACTCAAAATACTCAAGTTTTAGGTTCTCAGTTTCAAACATGGTCATTGGCCTCAATCTGCTGGAGCAGAGGTACAAGCTCTGTTTCACCTTTCCTGCAAAAAACTACTGCCCAGCCATGTCAGCTCTCCAGGTTTGATTGCTGCTGCAAAAGAGAGTCAGAGTAAAACCTGCAGATAGGCATCAGGACACCATTGTGCTCCTTTACTCTCTTTACATCCCACATATTCACACCAAACACAATTTTCCCCACCTCCAATACATGCTACTTTCTGCAGAAAGATGATTTAACTCCCCACTGAGGGAGAACACACATTCTGTCAGAGAGGTGGTGATGGAGAGGTTTGGGATTCTCCCCCAGATGCCACCCAGCAAAGTGAGACAACAAAGAAGAGATGGCACAGGACAGCAGCAGGAAAGGCTGTGACACATCAGCTCCCTGTCAGATAAACCCAAAGGTTCAGTTCCCAGATACAGCCTCTAAAACCTGTGAAATCTTAATTTAGAGGAAGAAGTGGCATGAAAAGATGTGAGTCAGAATGACTCTAAGGACCAAAAAGTATGAGAAATGGATTTACAGATGACCTCAGAAGAGATGCTCCTTCCAGAAAAAACATTTGCAGAAGCAACAAGGGACAAGGATGATTCTCCAAGACCAGGATGAGCCCAGAGCTGGACCACATGACGGCAGAACATCGCTCAGTCCCTCTTCCTTCTTCATTGCTAACGGTGATCCTCTCCCAGACTCTGGGTCTACTGGGTGCCCACAGGAGATCCAGGACGCCACCACACTCCACCTTTCTATAGGCATCTCTGCTCCTTTCCCACTGTCCAAGTGATCCGAAAGCAAATTCTAGCCTCATGTACTCAAAATCTGTGGCTCACCACATAACTGAAAAGCAACAGCAAAAGAGCTTTTTCCATTTCTCTGGGCAAACACGGCCCTGCCCACTGCAGCTCTCCCACTACACAAGTGTCAGAAATCCTCATGACAAAAACCCATTTCTCGCTAATTGCTCTGTGCAAAAACATTTCTCTGCTGCAGCTCATCTTTTGCACTCCAAGGCAGAGGTCTTTGCAATTCAGCAATTTTCAGACACAGACACAACACTTTATCAAGTCCAGCTGTAAATCAGAAACCTGACCCAAAAGCCACCCGCACTAAGTCTGGGTGGGAACAGCCAGCCTGCATCACCTGTGGTCAGCTCTGTCCGCATCCCAGAGGCTCCTTGAAGGGATGTGGGGAAGGAGAGCACTAACAAGATTAGGGAATCCACAGTTTATCAGATTATGGGAGCTACAGCTGGACTGAGGGGTATTGGGATACCCCTGGGAGCCGCGGCCTCCAGGCAGTGTCACGCTCAATCGTGATCAATACCGCTGCAAAGTTCTTCTGCAGCAACGCATTGTCCTCCTGGAGAGCCTCTGCTACCTCAGGTCCCCTCAGATCACAGCCTGTTCTCATCACTCAACCTCAGCCTCTTGTTCTGGGGAGACACCTCCAGGCCTCCAATTCCCCCCTTGGCCACGGGTGCAGAAGGAAAACCTTGGGAAGAGATTTTTCTGCACCTTTGCAACTCCTGCAGACAAAACAACTACAGAAAAAGATTCAAAGCTTTCAAAAGCAGCCATTCCACTCCCATATTCTGGTGAGACTGCTTCTTTTTCCTTAAAAAAAGCTAAACCCATCCCACCTCCTGCTACCACAGGACACATTTCCAAACACAAAAACAATCTAGTTGGAGGTTCCACAAAATCCATCTCAATACCCAAAAACATCACGCATGAAGAGTCAGGTAAAACAATACAGAAATTAAAAACAGGAAGAGATTGCAAAGGAACAAGCAACCCCCTGAGCCTTCAGCATCCCACGGGTGAGGACGTATCCCGAAAAATGAGGCCTCTGGGTGACTGATTCCTTTTCCGTGTAGCTGCTGCCCCGCTCCGCACGCCGCGTTACAAGCACGGGGTTCTGCAGATGCTGCGTCAGGACCAGAGCACTGATCTCACGCTTTGCTGGCAACGAGAAATTGTGAGGATTGAATTTTAACAAGCCGGAGACTGAGGTTTTGCTCTACACTGTGCTAGTGCTGGGGCTCAGTGCCTGGTGTACAGTGATGTACTTGAAGCACAGAGAGGAGTAAGGACCACTCAAGGAAAGGTGTTTGCACCCCAAGGCTGGGCCAGGAGCCCCTGCTCAAGGCTGTAAAGCCTCTTTTGGCATCTCAGAGAATTCCATATTCAGCCCCAGAGACAGAGAACACCAAGTCCACTGATGTATCTGGAAGAACAAAGAGTAAGTAATGAGAGGACAGACTGCCCTTTTGGATGACACCCAGCCCCACAAGTGATTATCTGAGAGTGCCTGAACATAACCCACAAAATCACACTTAATCTTCCCCAACTTAAGGCTGGGACTTATTTCTATGTCCCTCTCACCACCTGCAAATCTAACACCATTTTCACAGTTATATTTCAAACTGGTGAGTCAAAAGCCTTGGATTAAGTCCTCCTTCAACTTCAGTTTACTTGAGCTTACTCATCCTTAGGAGCTTCATTATAACTCCTCTGGACAAAGCCTAAAGCAACGATAATCTGAATATTATGCTAACCATGCCAGATGAGGCTTTTGAATAGGAAAGCTCGAGAAAAGATATTTAAATTAACATCTTCAAGGACTAGAATGTAGCAGGGACCTAGAGTGTTATCTGCAGCCAGTTCCCTGTGTCTAAAGCAGCCATGGGAACATTGCTAGGCACAGATTTATTTCCCAGGACAGGCAATTGTTTTAGAGCATGAAACTAGTTGCTCCCTGAACTACGCAGGACAAAGGGAAACAAAGTAGGAAATTATTAGAAAGAGAGAGTAATAGTACAGCAAGACCTTGATCTTGTGATAAGCATGGTACAAAAATGCTCCTGATACCCAACTGGGCAGCAGTATCCAAATTCCTCAGGCTTCTTTACAGTACCAGCTCTCCAGCTCTGGAAGAACAAATAGCAGGAAAGATTTCTGAAGAGATGAAAATGGTACATTTTCAACAGCCTGAGATGATTACTCACAAAATAGCAACAGCACTGAGGTAACTGATTGCCTCCCGGGCAAAAGTCAAAGTCTTTGCATTGTAGCTATGAAAGGATACTGAGATCAAAGGGAAAAAGAGAAAACTCTATTTTAGGCTGTCATGAGCAGAAAGGTCCTCCCTGGCCCCTTGGCATCACCGCATACCAAGATACAACTGCAATCTTTCTTACGCTGCACGTGCCTGAGATAACTGCACAGCAAGGAGCAACCCTTTATTCCAGGAGCAGGGTGCAGCTCCTGCCCCATTCCCAGCTGAATTTTGGCAGCATCCATTGCTAACACCGCCAATCCTCACCACCACGGGCCAGCACACAGCAATCACAGTGTACCACCACCGCTCTGAAATCAGAAGTGAGATAAGCCAAACACTGAGCGAGGTGTTATTAATAACACTTAGCAATTGATTGCGCGTTACATCTTCAAGCACTTTACCAACATTAATTAATTAAGGTGTTTTCCATTTAACGTGGGAAGGAGACTAAAGCAAAAACATGAGGCTGAACGGACCAAACACCTGATGCAGACTTCAGATTTCCACAGATATTGCTTTTAACCAAACTACTGAAAATACAGGTGTAGGTTGAGCAAAGCCACGAAGCCGAAAGCCCAGAGGTGCAGTCAGCATGGACAGGGGTCACAGCTAAGCATGGACCTGCCACAGCAATGCTCTGGTGCATCCCCCCCTCATCACCAGCATCCCACCCCAGAGCACTGGGCACGTCTCTTGCTCACAATCAATTCAACCAACACTAATTCAAACAAGGATTCCAACACGAGGGTGCTGACACACGGCTGCAGAGATGTTACTGAGTGCTGCCTGTAATTGCTGTGCTAAGAGCTGGGGACATGAAGTATTGATTTCCACCCTGATCTGCATCCAAGTTTAGACAGAGGCTGCAGCCAAAATACTTTTCCCAGCAAACTCACTGGTTAAAAGAGTCTGTCAGGGCTGAGAGGTTTGAATGATTAACACTCACGCTAAGGACTGTAACAATGTACAAGTTCCATTCCTGCCTACCTACGCACACCCACCATCCTGCTCTCCCTCTTTGCTAATTCTTCCAGTTTTGATTAAAATTACGGAAAAGAGGCCCTCGAAACATACCTTGCCATGGCAAAAATAGCACATTGTAGCGGAGAAAAGTCTCAGAGTGCACAAAAGGGGCAGAGTTATTACCTCCAGCTGTCTCAAGCTGCACCATAATTACACAAATAACACATCTGACAAACTCAGTATTAATTACCAACTGAGCATGGCACGGAGACACCCATTCACTTCCTTCCACACGACTGGGGACTGACCTGGAGCAGCTGCCTGCAGCACTGTGATCCTGAGCTCCTTCTCACCACATGGAAGAAATTCTTCCCTGTGNCTTGCAACCCAAACCATTCTGGGATTCTATAAGCAAAAGGACCTGATGATTCCACCATGTGCTTCTCCTCCTGGACCAAAGCAGACCCCACCATGCACCCACCTGCCACCCGAGCACCACCAGCACACCCCAAATCTGCGCTTGCAGGCTGCCACCCTATTCCCCATCCTCCTGCCTGCCTTTAATATATTTGCATAAATCAAACAGCTTGGCAGCCCTCCTACTTAAGAGACACACAACAGCAGAGCTATTCAGAGATTCTTGTTTTCACCCCATCCTTCTGAACGTCGTCTCAAAATCCTTGAGGAAAAGCATACGGCTCACTATAGATATCTCGGGCCTGTCTACACAAACACAGAGTGATGTAGGAGAGCATTTATGGCAGCATATAAACAATAGTACCAAACTTAGGGAGGAAACACAAAGCAGAGCAAATCTACTCGGTGGGTTTTGCGGAGATCGAGTATTCCTCCCTCTTTTCTTTCCTAAGCATGACAGGCAAAACACTTCAGATACAATTTTATACTTAACTGATTAGCTTCTGTTACAACACCAGTGGTACAGGGCCGGATATATCACAATTTTAATAACAGCTTATTAAATTCTTGGGGAAATACAAAGACTCATCCACAGCCACAAGGCCATGGAGTCACACCTTGCTAGGGAAGCGTCCTTTCTCCTAACTCCTAGTCATCAGCACGCTGAGCCAAATTTCCCAGCTTAGAGAGCGGAAAGATGGACCAGACCCTCCAGCAACTTCAGCAGTCGCTGCAGGTACCACTCTCCCACCCAGGTGAGGGTAGGGCCACTCTTTCCCCCCTTCACAGGGACCCCACAACTCCAAAGCACGTGTAATCAGAGTTATTAAGCAGAAACACGCAGGCTTTGGGGAACAGAGCGCATTTCTTTGGCACCTTTACAGGGTACCAACTGTTTTTCAGCATGCTGATAGTAAAGGAACACAAAGAGGAGTTTTTTTCATCACTCAACAGATAAGAAAACCTCTGAGGAAAACAAAAAAAAAAGCCCTAAACTTCAGAGAACCACGCACCCCCCTGTCCCTTGCCAGGACACGCTGCAGAAACGTGCATCTCCCCAGAAGTGTCCTGGAGAGGAAATGAAACCAAACACTGAACACGCACACAGAAATCAGTGCAAGCACGAGCAGCCGAAGGATTTTACCTGCTTTCCTGGCTGGAAGCCTGCATTTCCACATGCCTGCCCTGTACAGCGTGTCACCATCTGCATTCCTGATGCCCCTGCTCCACAGGGGAGGATAGAGGCTGCCATCCTCCTTCTGCCCTTTCAGCAGATTTTTATAAAAGCAAGAGCCTCAGCAGCCTGGCTATGGTGTACGGCAGAGGGTGGCTGAGATTATCTCAACAGGCACCTCTGCACAGCATTTCAAAAAATCCATGGCCACACAGGTAACTTCACTTCCTACATCCCCAGAGCCACCAGGAACCTCAGCTGGGTAAGTGGAATTCACACCCCACACCCCCACTATCAAAACAGTGAAACACAAGCTGGATGGAATAAATCCACTAATTAATCCCTCTAAATCAGTCTGCATTAATGCCACGAACAACAGCACAACGGTGATGCAATCGCATCAGTTCCAACCATGGCAGGGGGGTTGAAGCAAGATGATCTTTAAGATCCTTTACAACCTCAAGTGTTCTATGAATCTGTAATTCCATGATTACATCCTGCCGGCAGCAACTATGCCCCGCCAAACGCTACGCTACCTTTAAAAAGCTTCACCAAAACGCTACTGTTATTTAAAATCGCGCCGAACCACCCTACCAACAGATACAGTAAATAAGTAACGAGTAAATAACAGCTACTGACGTTTTTATCACACAGGTGTAAATTCAGTTATCGGGAAAGGGGACGGCTCGCACTATTTCTGTTCTGACACCAAGGCTGCTCGGGGTAAATTGTCATGCAAGCCTATAATTATTTGGGAAATATAAATGTTCAAATACAAAAGCATTCAAATACAAACGTATCAGTGATGGCAACACGCTTTGATTAGCAGGAAACTGAATTTCAGCGTGGCGAGAGCACCCCGAGTAGTACAGGAGCGATTCGGGCTCAGTTCCTTAACCCTCACACAAAGTCTCTTCCCCGCACCCCGTTTTCCACGCTCGGCCCCAAGGCATAGAGATAACTTTTCAGGGATTGGGGGGGCACAGAGGGTGTGTGCATCGCATAGGGGCTGTCCGAGCCTACCCCCGACCGTGCCGGGGGTGCCGGGTGCTCGGGATGGGCTCCGGCCGCCGTG